>NNCF01127365.1:182108-322912 GCA_002313205.1 Laupala kohalensis
TCAAGATTATACAGAATATTTTCGTTATAGAAGTCCAAAATGTGTATGATAAAAAAATACAAAATATTTCTTTAATAGCGATGTAATGAAACATTTTATCTCGTTACGATTTACCCGCCGCACGATATCTTATAAATATGGGCGCCGTTTCAAATAGACCTACGATTGGTCGAACGAAACTTTCCCACTCGAAGGGGAAGCAAGAGGAGAGAGGCGTTGCAAACCTAACAGATCCAAAACTGGTCAGAGCGTGGGACTTAGAAAAATAAATGGGCCCTTTTATGTTATCAGTAGTGTACATGTATAACTGTAAAAAATAATTAATGAGTATTAATATAATACCCATATTTTATTGATGTGGCAAGTTCCTGGCAAGTATGTAAATTTCAACCTAGATGGTATGATATTTGCGTAGAAGAACAACTGAGTCGGCGGTGTGTGTGTGTGTGTTTGTGTGGCGGGGGGTTCTCTCGAATAACTAATGAGGACGCTGAAAAAGATTTTGACAAGGGAGCCATCCAAAAAAAAAATATTTGTGATTGGAAATAATACTTCAAAAAAATTATATTTTTCTGGATAATACACGAAGTCATTATAAAGAAAAGTGAACAAACTCGGTACTAACAGATTTTTTCTGTTTTAGAGGTATTTCAAAAGTGACTGAATATTTTTTTGAGGTGGTTTCTTTTGTTAAAACGCATTTACATTTATTTATTTCCTAGTAATTGAGTAATCCGTTTCGCGGTTTTTCTTTTAGTATTTAGAAACTTTCACAGATGGAAATACGTTTAATTCCTCTTTTCTTGGTTACAATTATATTGATTATTTAAATGAGAAAATCGAAATATGTGACATTATGAGAGTGACTATATATTTTAGTGACCAACAGTAAATAAAACCCAACATTGACTTTATAGGGCACGGGATTTATTAAAATAGTTTCGGAATGGTTTTCGCGTGTAGAACGGGAGAAGAAATGAGACAGATAATCTCGCCCAGTTAGGTCGAGCAGGAAATCGAACCACAACTCTTTCGCAATCCCGCTCAGCATTGCCTTGCCACTATTTTACCAGAATATCACGTATCTCGAGCGAAAATTCAGAAACGGAAAAAAATATACCAAAACCTTTCGTTAATCTTCACGAATGATTATCCTCTGCCAGTCTTTAAAATAATAGTATTAAATTTTATTTATAAAAGAGTATTATAATTATAAATAAATTTATAAATTTATAAATTTATTGTCAAAAAAATTACAAACTGCGTGTGAAAAAATGATTCTTCTCATGGCACTTAAATTGTAATTATCAAATAGCTTATTAAAAGTTTATCACTATTAGCAGAGTTCTAGAATTGGTACAATAAAATGTAAACTACTTACATCAGTGCTATTGCTATGAAATGTAGGCATCTCCCAGTATTTATTGAATTTCTGTGGACTGCATCAATCCCTCTCAGAGTTAAAAAAAAGTTTTAAACAAATAGTACATATTAAAATAAGTTAACGGTGCAGAACACTAGAAAATTATCCTTTTTATAATACGAAATTAATGTCAATTGGTGAAGCATAACGGGAGAAAAGTAGATTGTTAAAAATCGTATCCTGATGGAAATAATATGCAGAAATAATTAATTACAGGGTGTAACTTCACCTTTATTACTTCAAATTCTTTGGATACACCACATCACTGCTATTTGCAAAATTTGTCCACTATATTATGTCGTATAATTTCTTTTATAGAATAGTTGCAATAAACCAAAATTGAAATAGTGCCCTTAATAGTTTCAGTGACACGGGGAGTATAGCCACATGGTGGTCACCCATCTCAAAAACAGTGTAAGTTCATTGTATTGTCGTAAAGTTTGGTTGACGACAAAAGCACTACCCTATTTAATAACTATTTAACAATCTAATCAATGTTGGCTAGATTTTCGTTAATTGATTATACGATATTTTTTCGATATTTATTCTGTATCTTTACACTATTTTTTACAATAACTTTTTGCTTTTAAAGACTTGAGAATCATATGGACGCAAATCGATGTTTTTTTCTGCTACGTGAAATATAATTCACCGCGCAACTGGTTTGTCGTTCGTTTCCCGCTCATCCGCTTGAGATATTAAAATTCAGCGCAGTGGAAATAAATGTACTACCTATATCTACACCAAGATATTCTCAAGATGAAAAGGAATTGAGAAAACAGAGGGTTGCAGCTTATTTAAAGAATGATAAATTGAAAAGCGTTTCTATGTTGCTCATTGTTTAAAGTAAAATCCACAAGCTTATTTAAAGTAAAACCCACAAATACTGATCTCAGTTACAAGAGGAAGTAGTCAGGTGAACCTCGCAACGAAAGGAAAGTGCTACACGTGACTCAAAAAGCAAAGAAAATTCGGGGAAATGTTGTTGATAAGTTCAGATAACCAGAGGGAACACCCTCTACAGCGAAGAATATTGCTTACTGCCAGTAGTATGATGAATAATTTTATCTGGCAAATGTTAATTGGAAAGTGATAAAATAATCGAAGAAAAGAAAGTACAGAGAAAGAAGGAAGCTATTACAAACCTTTTACTAATTTACTTCTGAATTTTACCAAATTTTGAGCTGGATTTAAGTAAATTGAAAATGTGTAGAGAAGAAGGAATTAAATTATCATTCTCATTATTTAAAATATGAACTATAATATAAGGCGCAGCGATCAGACAGTGCAGACGTACCGATTGTGAGCTCACTGTTTTATTTATTATTTTGTACTTTTTAAACCAATTAGTGTTCTACACTTAAGTATACAAGTTAATTTGAGTCTACATCTGTGGATATATGCTATAGTTACAACTTATAATAGAAGTGATTTGGCAATAGTTACTGTTGTAAAGTGTCTACTCATCATAACCTATAACATATATTAAAATGTCGTTGTGTGGAGTATGCAACAAATTTTTTACTGCTAAACAGTTTAAAATTTCCTGTATTGATTGTGGAAAGGGCTTTTACGGAATCTGTGTTAAGTTAAGTAAAGCTGATATTAAACTTTTATCGAGTGCTGTGTAACATCAGGACCAGCAGTTCAGTCTATCGATCTGTGAATTATTAATATTTTTACGCAATTCAATAGCCGGACAATGCTAAGAAGATTACGGAGTCTAGCCGGACGCCGCTAAGACGGAAGTGCGACGGGTTTGGGACCCAAATCGAAGCCTTTCCCTGTAAGGTGCAATTGTCTGACCCGTTTCCCGCAATACAGAAAACAAAAGGGAGTGCCCGGCGAAGAATGCGGCCGGAGGAGGTGACCCAAGCGCACCTCACCTTCAATATTTCATTATTTCTGAAGGGAAAGGGTTTGACCAAGACGAGGTCCTTTTCGGAATGTCGGTGGGTCTCAGAAAGAATGACTGCTACTATGTGTGAATGGAGTACTTTCAGCCGATACTGAGACAATGGTCTTCCCGGGAAAGACGCCTCCGGGCGCCGGACTGGTGTCGTCGACCGCTCGTCCTACCGGTGAAGACACGGCGTTCTCAGGGGTGAACAAGGATTATGAGTGCTCATTGTGGCAGCGAAGGCGTGGTCACGTGACATCCGTTTCGTATATATTGGAAGGATTGAGGAACCTCGAGGAGTTGGCTGTGTGATCTAAGTCCACAGGTTACTTAGGATGTTACCTGGCTATTAAACGTTCGTCATGACCAGTAAGAGACTACAGTAGTAATGTAGACGCACTTACTGCTAGCTGTCAATGACGTAACTTGTAACAGTTTGTTTATTCGAAAGCACTTATAATTTTGGAGATTCAGAAAACCTAGAGAGGTTTTTCCGAAATTGTTGTCTTCAACTCAATTTATTTATGTGTAATTAATGCTTCCTCATAGCATTAACTGTGTAATGACAGATTTATGTTTGCATTGATGATTTTGAGAGTTTATGCACGTTTGTAAATACTCAGATTTCTATTTAAATTGTATTAAATCATTAACCATCGTTATTACACGTGTGTTTAATTGCCCGGGAAACCGAGCTGGTGGCCGCGAACTATCTACCATAAGGGTTCTGGTATATGTGTGAATCACGCTTCTTCCCAAAAGAACCCACACTGCATCAGGGCTTGTTGTGTGTGGTCACAGCTGGTTAAGTGTGGAGATGTGAGCCTCGCAGTGATGTTAGGCGACGTAGTATGTCATTTGAAGCGGAGGCTGCTGAAGGTAAGCAAACCTTAGAGGATGTTATGAAGGCTATCCAAGAGTTAGCACGTGAACATAAAAATTCTGTTAGAGAGTACAATAAATCATATGAGGTTATGAATAAAAAATAAATGAATCTACGGTTTCACTGAAGGAACAGACTGAGAAAGCTATACAGTATTTAGAGAAGATTGATTGTCTAACACCTGAAAATAAAGTATGAAAAGATAAGATATTGCTTTTAGAGGATAGGTTAGACGAGTCAGAGCAGTACTCTAGAAGTAACTTTGTAGAAATACAGGGAATTCCAGTTAGGCATAATGATGTGGTCCAAACAGTTAAGGATGTGGGCAAAGCCTTGGGTATTGATATTCAGGACTCCATGATTGATGCTTGTCACACCCTGGGGAAAAAACCTAATTCCATAGAACCCCCTGGCGTTATTGTAAAATTTATAAGTATGGATCATGATGACATGCTGATCAAGAGTCGAGTTAAGAGGGTCTTCTCCACCAGACACCTGAACCTGTCATCGGTTAACCCAATACATGTGAACGAGTCACTTACCCCTGCTAAGAGAAGAATGCTGGCCATGACGCGGGAGGAGAAGAGGAAGCAGGGATACAAATAGCTATGGGTGCGTGGTGGGAAAATTTTCCTGAGGAAAGAAGATAATGGACCAGTCACAAGTGTAAAATGCCAGGCTGACCATGAAAAAATTTACGTATTTAAAATTCATCTTAATTGGTGTGTATCCTTAATTTGTTGTTATTAAATATAATTTAGAAGATGTTAGAGTAGTAGAATTAACCAAACTTAAATGGATTATAAGAGGTATTGATTTTTTAAGTCAAAGTGATGGTATAGTTATTGTACGCCAAAATATTAGAAGTATGATGGCAAACTTTTGATTTGTTTTTGGCTGAGATGTCCGTGTTATAGTATTTACCTAAAATAATAATATTCTCAGAAATCTGGATTAAAGATAATGAGATACAATTATATCAAATTCCAAATTATTATCCACGTGTTAAAACGAATAAACAATATAAAGCCGGAGGAATAACAATCTTTGTACATGGCAGTATTAATGTAACTGAGTCAATACCCGTACATTTCAAATCATCTGATGTAATAATGCTCAGTGTAAAAGTATTGGGTTGTCATTTAGGTCTAATGGTTATTTATAGAAGGTATAAATATCCTAGTAATACGTTTGTTGATGAACTCAAATTATATTTGAGAGAACCTTGTATTAGGTTATGTAAAAATATTGTAATAATGGGAGACATGAATATTAATATTTTAGATAACAGTTGTATGATTGATGAGTATAAATTTAATTTGGCTTGCAATGGAATTGAATCCAACTAAAATCACAAAAAATTCAGAAACCTGTTAAATCAATTTAATTCATATTTCGTATTTACGATAGATTTTACTTGTTGTTGATTAAAGTGCTCTGATTTTGTTTTTGCTTTAAAACAAAGGTCACTTTACTTGAAGGTCAAAGTACAATTTTGAATATTCACAAAAAATTCAGAAACCTGTGAAATCAATTTAATTCATATTTCGTATTTACGATAGATTTTACTTGTTGTTGATTAAAGTGCTCTGATTTTGTTTTTGCTTTAAAACAAAGGTCACTTTACTTGAAGGTCAAAGTACAATTTTGAATATTCACAAAAAATTCAGAAACCTGTGAAATCAATTTAATTCATATTTCGTATTTACGATAGATTTTACTTGTTGTTGATTAAAGTGCTCTGATTTTGTTTTTGCTTTAAAACAAAGGTCACTTTACTTGAAGGTCAAAGTACAATTTTGAATATTCACAAAAAATTCAGAAACCTGTGAAATCAATTTAATTCATATTTCGTATTTACGATAGATTTTACTTGTTGTTGATTAAAGTGCTCTGATTTTGTTTTTGCTTTAAAACAAAGGTCACTTTACTTGAAGGTCAAAGTACAATTTTGAATATTCACAAAAAATTCAGAAACCTGTGAAATCAATTTAATTCATATTTCGTATTTACGATAGATTTTACTTGTTGTTGATTAAAGTGCTCTGATTTTGTTTTTGCTTTAAAACAAAGGTCACTTTACTTGAAGGTCAAAGTACAATTTTGAATATTTTTCAAAAACTGGACCAACGATTTTGCTTAAATTTTATGTACGTACAATTAGTATGCATTACATCCGCATTTGCGGGGATTTCGCTTGAAAGTTTGGTATAGACGCAGTAAAATAATTTCTATCTGCTACATTCACGCATTTGTTTACTATTTAAAGAACCTTGAATGTTATTTAACATGGATGAAGCAGAGGTAGAGTAAATTAATATTCTGAATATTTATTTTCTTTTCAAATCTCTACTAAAACACACTAAGAAGATGAACTATTGGCTTTGAGCCCGACAAAATTATTAGTTATTGTTTATTACTTAATCATATAGATTTTTAAATGTTTTTTTGTACTTTTTACTTACACTCGATTTATATGCCATAATCATATATGGCGCGTAGTTTTAACTTTGCCAATGGTGTGAATCCAAAGAGTATATGTTTGTAGATGTGTAATTTTAAATGCTACTTTGAAAAGGAGAACTGAAGAATTTCTCAATCTTCTGTTTCTCTTGGTATCGTGAATCTTCCACCCATCCGACCTCTGTGCACTAGTCGTAACCTCACATCCGGTGACACTGCATCATTTTGCTGCGTAAGCTTATGTATCAGATATGTCCACTGCTCCTCTTGCCGAATTTTCTTGTTAATTGGTGCATGCTGTGTGTCATATTTAATGTTTGTGTATATTATTTGATGCGTGAGGATGTTATTTTATATTATTTCTTATAGTTTTAATAATTAACGTGGCTACGTGTTTTTGTTTTGAAGGTAATGTTTGATAAATATTTTTGTTTATTTTTCATGTTATTTTTAANATCATAAGAGTTGAAAAAAACACTAAATTCACGATTTATTGTTACAATAAACACGCCCCTAGACAAAGCCTAGAGAACCTGTATAAGAAATCCGCCTCTACCCGAAGGAAAAACGGAGAAAAATCCGGGCCAAGATGGGCCAGGACGCCTCTACGCCGTTCTCGCATTCGGCGACGCTGCATCTTTTGGCTGTGCAAGCTTACGTATCAGATGTGTCCACTGCTCCTTTTGCCGGATGTTCTTGTTAACTTATTCATGCTGTGTGTCATATTTAATGTTCGTGCATATTATTTGATGGGTGAGGGATTAAAAAAATAATATTTACGTTTAAAGAATTATCTGGGTTACGTATTTTTTTTGTTTGGAACGTTACGTGTAATTGACCTTTTGTATTTTTTATGTTTTTTAATTCAATGTTTTATACGAGTTTTAATTGTTAAATATTGTATTATTTTAAACAACATATTTTAACACTTACAGAATTCTTTGACGAGATAAGGAGCGTTACGAAATAACAGGAAGTAGATAAAACAAACAGTATCACCTTTTTAACCGAAATATTTAATAGATACGATTAGTTTTTATTAATATAATTTTAAAATTTCAATTGCAAACAAATTAACTTTTTATTTCCTTATTAAATTTTATAAGAATATTTATGGTCTGCTGGCATTGTTCTCGCGTTAATAATATATTCATTTATATATTTATTAATAAATATATCTTTTAGGTAGAATATAAAACTTGCAGAACTCATCTCCCCTCCAATAAAAGGAATAACAGAACTTGTATATTAGAGATTCTTTTATATAAATGGTAGTAAAATATTTCTTTAATAAACTTTTCCAATTGGGTACATTTTAGACGATCAAAATATAGATACCACAATTAGAAACGTACATGAAAAAGTATGTACAATAGTTTTCACCATTAGTTTAGAAATTACAACGGTAACACCAAACAAGACATGGAGAATTATTAAGGTCGTAACAGGTCAGAAGAAATGCAATGTAATGATAAGCAATAATGACTCTATAATATCCTTAGAACTAAGTGGTAAGAGTATAGAACCCTATAATGGTTGCTAATGAATTTAATATATACTTTATGTCAATTACTGGGAAACTGGGTAAAATTATAAAGAAACCAAGTTATGTTTACTCCTCTCAATATAAGAATTGTTTTAAAGACCAATGTATTTTTCAGTCAGTGTTTTTGAAACCTGCAACAGAGTGTGATCTTTCGACTGCAATTAATTCCTTAAAGTCAGGTACTTCACCAGGGCTTGATGGTATTAGTACAGCATGTGTAAATAAATTCATAATAAGTTATTTAGTGTTTTACTTCATATTATAAATTTAAGATTTGAAACGGTTGAATTCACAGAAAAATTGAGAGAAGATGTAGTTATACCAATACATAAAAAGGATTTTAAAACTTCTTGTAGTAATTATAGACCTATATCTTTATTGTCTACATTTGCAAAAATATATGAGAAAACTATAGAACAAAATTATTAAAATTCATGGCAGATGCAATTTTTTTTCGTGAAAATCAGTTTGGGTTCAGAGAAAGAATGGGTACAGGGACATCTTTACTTAAATTCATGGATAGAGTTGCTAATAAAATGAAGAATGGGAAAATGGTACCTGGACAATTTTTAGATATTACTAAAACCTTTAATAGTTCATCACGAAATACTTCCTAACAACTTATATGATTGCGGAATAAGAAGGATTGTATATAATTGGTTGAAAAGTTACTTAACAGGGAGGAAACAATGTGTTAGAGTTAATGATGCAGTTTGCTAATTTGGTGAAATAAGGTATGGAATACAACAAGGGTTAGTTTTGGGAGCAACATTATTTTTAACACATACATAAATGATATATAGAAAATTTTATGGAAAGGTAACTTCTTTTGCTGACGACACTGCTGTGCGCTATGTTGAGGATTCGTGTGAAGACATTGAGATAACTAGTGGAGCAAAACCATTGCACGTACTTTCTCATATACTATTCTCGGTCTGCAGTAGAACGAAAAAAATATATAGTAAAAAGGTCATTTCTAGCGTGGTCTTTCGTTTTTCGTGTTTCGTCCAATACATATTTCGGAAAACCTTTACAACGCATAAATGGCTTCACTCGGAGCCCTCAAATAATATTTCGTACGCGTTCAAACTTGCGTCTATCTCGGCCGTTCGTTAATAAATTCAATTGGATTACGGATCACAAAATATGATTCTTTCAAATATGAAACTGCGTTCTTACGTTCTTTCTTTTTGATCCACGAATCATCCGATACAACGCTTCTCGAAATATTAAACTCAAATTGTACTCTCTGACGATTCGCGCAAGATCTAATAGCGACCGTTTCCTCAGACGAGCCATGCAATGTTGAGACCGAACCGTCCCCTCTAATGATCCACGAAATATTGAGACCGAATCGTCCCCTCTGATGAGCCGCGTAAGATTGAGAGCGATACCTGTCGCATTTCCTCCTTCTCAGCAATAATCCCCACTCCAATCGAAATTTATGCACGGTGAATTCCACCAATCAATTGTCTCTGGCCAGTTCTGCGTCTCTAGCTCCTCAAGGTGTATTCACATTTTTCTAATTATCACAATCGTATTTCCAAAGTTTCTATCTGCGTCTTATGCCTCACAGAGCGCGCTCCTATTTGGCGCTCATTCAAATTAGTATCATATAGGGTTTTCGGTTCTATTTGAGCCATTATATTCAAAATAATATAAAATCCTCTAACGAATTGCCCGCAAGTCTAAGTTTATTTTACTTTTTCATATAAGTAGTGTATAGAAAGTATTGTAATCGTGAAAAATTCGAAATCGTAATTTTTGCGAAAATAACCGTTTTGGTGACCCCTGATTCTGAAAAAGTTGTTTTTGGCTGGAAAAAGAAGTTAAGGGAATACAAAATTGGTAAAAGAAAAGATCTAAGAATGAATATCAAAGGCTTGGCCTTTGGAGATGATCTCGCCATCCTTTCAAACAACAGAGAAGAAGCAAAACATATTCTAAAAAACTGTATGAAATAGCTCAGAAAACTGGCCTTCTAATTTCCTTTGAAAAAACACAATTCATAGAACGGTCACCATCAAATAACCTCCCCACAGTAATGTTACGGAAATATATCAAAAGTCCCCCACTTCAAATATCTAGGAGAAATCATCGAACCATCAGGACTGAACCTCACTGCAAGCCTAGTACGCATCACAAAACTACAAAAAGCCTATAAACTCACCTGGAACCATTATAACAAAAAATAAATATCAGTAAAGGCAAAACTCAGACATTACAATACAGTCGTACTTCCTGAAGCATTATACGCAGCTGAAACAACACTTATACAGGACCAAACAAAAATTAAAGATATTGAAAAACAAGAAAGAAAATGCCTCCAAAAAATATTTGGACCAATAATGAAAGACGGAATATGGATTAAACGACCGACATCAGACATATACAAACATACGGAAACAATTATAAACAACTTCAGGAAAAGGAGAGCAAAGTTTTATGGACACATACATAGAATGGACCAAAACAGAATAACAAAAAGATTTTTGACATAACAAAATCCAGCAAAAATAAATCAAAATGGTTAAATGAAACTGCAGAGGACCTCAGACAAATGCACATTACAGAAAATGACTTCAATGATCAGGAAAAATTTAGGAACACTGTAAAGAAACATAAATTTAAACAAAATATAGCTATAAGAAGAAGAGGAAAGGAATGGACAGCGGAGAGGAAGAGAGAACACGGTCAATACATCATGAACACATTAAGAGAATTTGGGAAGAAAGAAAGAATGGTGCAAGGACGTCATGAAGATGCTAAAGTTCAATCGCTCTCTTAAATAGGGAATGATCAAAAATAATAATTATATATATATATATATATATATATATATATNCAAAATACATCGGGATAGAAGGGTCTACAATCTGTTGTTTTTCTTTTTGTGTGCCTGTTTTACTTATATTTTTGTTAAACAACACTATAATGACTACGTTCTATAAGTTGCTGCTACTTCTATTATTTATAGAAAATACAAAAATATCTCCAAAGAGGCTTTACCTTGTAGATAAATTATTTATTTCTCAAATTTATTTGGATGTATATTTCTTTTCTTTACTGTTTTTCTATATGATAGATAAGNAATAGTAAATAGAAAAGTTTATTTAATAATTTTTGGGGTAAATACGAAAATATTTTATTAATATCCTACATTCCTCAATATGTAAATTGAATAAACTTCAAGATATCACAAAATTAACCACTACCTGAATAAAGAAGTAATTCGACATACTGTACTCAACATTTAGGGGTTGTGAAATGTTTGCATTTTATAATACAGTTTTAACCCTCTCTTGTTTTACAAAACACCAGAAAGTTTGCCAGTTAATGTCTTATTAAACTTTGTTAGTATGAATAAGTTATTCGTTGAAAAAGGGTTAACTAATATTGTCTGGACAGAAGTCTGATGATTATTTTTTTCTAGATCATGTTTATCTCTTTACTTTAACATTTTGAAAATACATATAATTATCATTCCTAAATAAATGAATTATAACTTNTTGTGTTTGAGTGTAAATGAATATGTCATGTATTATACAATGCAGAATGTAGTTCTTAATGTAGAACCTCATAGGTCAGCCTGTGCATTATCATTGATACTAAGATTCAAAAATTAATGTGTAAAGAGCTGAATGCTGTATATTATTGAGAAATAAAAATCTATTCTTTATCTCTGGTTCACATTTCACAATTGTTGATGATTGGACAAAAATGATTATCCTTACATTGTCGTAGTGTACACAGGTATGTTTCTTTATAATATTTTAATACGATTCCATCAGCAGATATATTTTACACTTGTATAATAGTTAAATATTACATTTCTCTGATCTAGAAATTGAGTAAATTTGATATAAATATTTGGGTCCGTTTCGTCCATTTTGATCGTTGGTATGTTGTGTTCTACACCATACAGAAGCAGAAGTAGAACGGGTGGTGTACAAGATAACACCCTCGCCATAAAAGTTGTAGATTCTCGGTTCAATTCTTGGCTTTTCACCATTTTACCTGACCGTAGTTATGAACATTAATTTTAGTTTGCATATTTTCAAAACAGATATTAATTAAATTTACAGTATTGAAAAGTCTGTCAATCCTTTGACGTAGACGCAGTTTGTACATTTTTATGTGGAAAAGAAATATCGTGAAATAAACAATTCATAAAACCAATAGCATTTTAATGATTTTTGTTGAAAAATATATATAAAAATTTCAATACATACGAGATTTAAATTGTATCCACATTAAAAATAATGAATTCAGCAAAGTTCTGAGTATTTAGCCCTCCTCGTGGCATCTGACATAAATAGTAATTTTTAGACTGAAACAATAAGAAATAGAAAGAATCTGATAGAATATCAGTAAATTAAATATCAGTAAATTGTATTGAAACAGTTAATTAAAAACAATATATTACAGGATAGTTAAATTGCACCAAATAAACCCACGAAAATATAATGAAGTTGCACAAAAACAAAAATAATATAACATCTTCCTACTTAAAAATTGTTTTCATTGAGTAAATAATTCTTATAATGATAACCTATATCATTGGTTAAACGTTCGGGTACTTTCCAGAAAGTTTTGGTACAAAACAAGTGAAACTATTTTCAGAATTAATTTTATTATTTCTTATAAAAGGTTTAATAATTTTATGTAAAACGGTTGGTAATAACACATAATATTGCATAAAATTTATTAAAACATGTTAACAGTGGAAATCTCTAAAATTGTTCAAGACAGAATACGTCTAATTATTCTGAAATAAACGGTATAATTAACTTTATATGATGAATCATCTGTGTACAGTTATCCAATTATATAATTATTGTATTAAAATTATAATATATTATTTTGGCTTAAATCTGTATATACATACAAGAATGATAAATTAAACGTCGTTTGTACATATTAAATGTCGTATATACAAGAAAATATTTTTCAGTCGAAATAACTTTAAAATGTTTCTTCAATTGTAAGCTTGTCTTAACACTTCAAATCATACTTGGTTGAAGCGGATAACATAAAACTTACAAATCCGTAGATACAATATGAATTGAGGCAAACATTCTCAAATAATATTTAACATTAACGTTCATGAGATGTAATTTGTCTCGTAATATTGACTCACGTTATACAGCACAAAATTGCTACATGCATTTGCAGAGACAGCTGTAGCAGCAAGTAGAAAATTGTTACATTCGTTTGAACGTCTTTGAAACATCTCGAACCAAAAAAATAAAACTTTCCAATAGATTATTAACTAGAATAAGATAAATGTGACACTATGTATAACACTGCAACATGATTACATTTGACATACATAATTTTTGTGAGAAAATTTAGCACAAAATGATATGCAAATAAAACAATTAAAATTTTGGACTTACACCTATGACACAAAATTCAATTGACCCGTGACCCGTAAAACCTAGAAGACTTAGAACACCACATAAGTTACCAGTCTTCCAAGTCAACTTCAGATCAGTCCTATACTTGATCCACTCAGTATATTCACGCTTAATTGGATTTTCTCGAATGTCACCCAATTCAAATCCTTTGCTTAGAAGTGACCGTACTGCATCTTCGTCTAATGAAGAAATGCTATTGTTATTGAACAGAGCTGACAGCAAAGGAGGTCCACAGACCGAAGGTAAAGTCTTTAGTCGGTTGTTGCGTACGGAAAGTTCCTGCAAAGAGTGCAAACGAGAAAAAATACGGGGTGGGAGTTCCTCCAAGAGATTATCATCCAAATCTAAAGATTGTAGATTTCTGAGGTCAACAAATACTTCTTCTGGCAAGGAATTCAGTTTGTTTCCTTGAAGATCCAGGTTCTGCAGTTCCACCATTCCTTGAAATGAGCTTTCCGAAAGTTCCGTCAGCTGATTCTCATTCAATAGTAGAATTCGTAGACTTGTTAGACCTCGAAATATGTTTTCGGGTAGTTGTAACAGCTGGTTATTGTTAAGGAATAACGTTTGAAGAGCAGTTAACTTTTCAAATACGTCCGCTTGCAATTCAGATATTCTTGTGTTGCTCATATTAAGATGCTTTAAAGCTCTTAGACTCCCAAATGCAGAAGGTGAAATGGAAGTAATGGGATTTCCAGCGAGACTTACGGATATCAAATAATTTTGCCAGTTATATACATTAAAAGCTCCGTCCGGTAAAGATGTGATTTCATTATTTTCCAAAACTAATGTGATGATGTTGGAGCATTTATGAATAGGTGTTAACTCACTGATAGTGTTGTAAGATGCCACAAGACTGGACACACCGCATGTTGATTTTGCACTCAGAAAACTCAAATCATTGAAATTATTTTTACTAATATCTAAAGATTTAACGTACGTAAACCCATAAGTTCCAAGACTGTCTAGTACACCAAGACCCAGTTCATTATTAGATACATCTATTGATGTAATCGACGAGCTGGAAATGGCTGGTAATCTGCGTAGCTTGTTACCTTGTAGTTTCCATTCTCTAGCATTAGAGCACGATTCGCTGCCCAAAATTACAGTCCTGTTCAAGTTGCTGCAGTCCCATGTTGTTCCACAAGTGCAGACTCCTAAACTTGAAATGACATCAAAAGAACAGAAGAGTAACATAAAATGTAATACGTTCTGCGTTGACAACATGGCGAACACTTAATGTTTTCTTGAACTGTTAACTGAATACACTGAAGACATTGATTCTTTTCGCACAATTTATATGAAATGAATTGCCAAATTCAGTTATCGAAAGAAAATGTAAAGAAATGTTGAAGTATTGTTACTCCATCGCATTGAGTACTATATGAGTATGGATCGATAACACTTTTGATAATGTAAGAAACCGAAAATCAGGACATAGATACGTTATCAATTTGTGTTGGTGACATAAATATTAGAACTGTTTGCAGAACGTGATTTCGTTATTTTTATTCATGGTAACCTCATTGTGTGTTTCAGTGACAAGAAACATAATATTCTCCGTAAAATTTAAAATCCTGGCAAGTCAATTCCAGTTTAAATAATAAGAAACATTTTTTTAATACAATAAATTCTTGATCAAATTGGAGGATTTGGAAAACATGAAAATGTCCATTATTGCCTGTGGTTCCTTTTTATAACAATAAAAATCATAATGTCACCGTAATAGTTGTGGTGCATTGGTCTCATACTACCTAAACAAAGTGCTCCGGGGAAAAAGTTGTTGAAGTTGTTGAAATTGTTAAGTTTAATGGTCTTACAGCCAGCAAATTTGGCATCGAAAACATTGTGATATTTCCGGTTTCTTCTCCGCTATTTTCGTTTCTTGTGAACGTACATTTATCGTGAACTTTTGGGAGTGTGAAACCTGGAGATAATTGCGCATTATTTCTTGTATTAATTTATTTTCAGTTGAGCTATTTAAAAATCACACATTCATATTTCTACGAACTCTATGACATATAACTAAATTTTTTCAGATCAAGAAATGGACAAGTAATCTAGTAAAAATCACTAGCTATACCCGTCGAATATTGAATAAGACTAACATCCTGTATAATTATATGAATGTTTACTTTTATTTAACAGGTCTATTTTATTGACCCAAATAGTGAAAAAGTTACTGTCACCTCCCCCCCCCCCAATCTGCTAATTATTGGCAAGTGTTTTTTGGTTTTCATATTTCACATTTACCAAGTAAACCGGACATCAGTAAATTTATGAATAGTACATGATAATGTCGTAAGGGAACAATACGTCTCTAAGTGTATTGTTTATTACTTGCCAGAGGCGTGAGAACTGCCATTTCTAAGTACTCAAGTAATATGTTACTTGGTATATATAATCATACGTAACTTTGTATCTATGCTAATCATACATTATATACCGCACAGCTTGGAGGGCGGCACCACTATCGCACTCGGGTTCTTCCAGCAACCCCCACTTGTGGAGCACAGCTCCACTCTTACCATTTCAAACTTTATTTAGACGGACTCATGTTCTGCGAGGGAGATTATATCCATGGGGTGGTTTTTGAGTATTAAGGAGAGGGTGTCATACTGGGTTACCCAACCGATGTCATTCCCTTGCCATTGTGATACACTTTCGGTTCTCCTATTAAAGTTCTGATCTGTTAGTTAGAGTGCTCTTTTTCTTGCAGAGTACCTTCATTTGAAACAGTTGAAAACTCATATCCTGGTGTTGGTTTTCTTGTATATTATTTAATTCATTCAGTAAGTTCTTTTCTACGAAATTAAGGGGGTTCTTTATGGACCTACACCGGCAGACATTCGGTGGGTGTGGATTTTATATAACCTTAAATCACTCTCGGACTCTGATTCAGGGCTTGACGGACATGGCTGCTGTTGAGTCACAGTGATAAACAGTTGAAGAGTAGATTTTTATTCAAATAGAACTTCAGAGTTGGAAGTCAGAATAAAAAAAATCAAGAAATGACAGTTAACGTTTCGACATGACAGGAGCCAAAGACTTAACCCCCTTACCCCATTAAATATTCAGAAAACAAAATGAAACAAAATAATTTATTCAAATTTTCTTGGTGTTAAGCACACATCTGATCAGCTAATTCATAAATTTATACGCGATTCAAAATTTTAATTATTCATAATATCTTATTGAAAATAAAGTATAAGAGTTGATATTACCGTTATTTCAGCATTTTGTTAAACTACCGTGTGCAATACATGCTTGATGACAAATACCTGGCTAATTTCATGAGCTCTAGAATCTTTGATAGTTGTTTCAGACCTCTTCTTCTTCTTCATCAGTGATTGTGCTCTTACTGGAATACAAAATAAAGAATATATTACACGATTACATGTGTGTCTTTAGTATCAATATCTGATGCATTGATGACTAAATAGTAGCGTTCAGTACTACAAATAAATAATTTAATGTCATTAAATAAAAATAAAAACTTGGTGCTACTTGTGCCATCGGTGTGGACACTAGGAAAAGTGTTGCAAGGAGAAAGAGCCCTGCTGTAGTTCTTGTGGAGAAGGAGGTCACGAATTAAAAGGTTGTAAGACGGATAAAAGTAAGCCGGTGTGTATATATTGTAAAAGAAAGAATAGACTGTGCGATCATAGTGTACGACGTAGAGACTGTGAAGAGTACAAAAGGATTCGCGACATAATGGAAAAGCAAACCTATTATGGGACTTAGAATTATGCAACTAAATATACGAGGCGGACATCACGGGGCTCTAGAGCTATGGCTAAGAAGAAAATAGATATTTGCACATTGCAGGAGCCGTATTTCAGCAAAGCGAAAATACTGCATTTGCCAATACGGATGAGGACTATTCATAGTGGAGATGCACAGTAAGCATTGATAACATGTAATGCGCAAGTAGAGGTATTGGACCTAACATTCGGATTTCAAAATTCCTTTCGACTGAATCCGCTTGTTTCTATTTGCGTTGAGGCTACGCACTACTTAGATTGCCACCGAAGGGAGTCGATCCACGTCCTGGCGAGTTGAGAGGTCGATGCAACCCTAGAAGGGTTTACATCATCCAATGCGGTTGCTTTGGCCTAGGCCTCATCATGAGGGGCAATTGGGGGTAACCTATCCTCGACCAATCGGATCGGACTAGGACTTCGACTGAACTCCAGGGTGAGGGGGAGAACAGGAGGTCCTGTTAGTCCGATACGTTGGAGCTACCCTGCTTAAAGAACTAAGCGTGCCCCAGCTATATCACTGTGTCAACCCTGACACCCCAGTGGGGTGTCCCTTTGTAGGATTCCGTGGTGGGTGGTGAACACTGGGATGAAATAAATCCATACACATGGAAAATAACGCTTCACTTTGCGGAACGGGTGGACCGCAAGGGGAGTAACACACCCAAACGTCTTCGAAGCGAACGAGGGTCACAGCCCTCCCACTTCAGAATATAAAATTGAAAAGAAACAGAATATTCCTCAAGAGATGTTTTCATTGTAATGCCACGTGTAGACGGGTCAGTTGAAAAAGTGTCTCCTTTCTATATTTATAAAGACTTAGAAGGAATATTAGGAAATCTTATGTCCATAAAGAGACTGCGAAATGGGTCAATGCTGTTGGAATCTAAAACCAACAATCAAGTATTGACAATTTTAAAATGTACACTGCTGGGAGAATTCATTGTCAAGTGTTAGCTCCACGCTGCTCTTAACCGGAGCAAGGGAGTGATCACTTGCAGGGATATTATAGACATGCATTGCAAAGGTCTGGTTAAGGAATGGGAAGCTGACAACGTGGTAGAGGTCAGTCAGTTTACGAGGAAGGTTGGTGGTGTTCCTGAGAAGACCGTCTCTTTCATCGTGACATTTGACTGTCCTAAACTGCCTCGTGGTCTAAAAGTTGGATGACTAAACCTGTCAGTACGACCCTTTATTCCAAATCCTCTGGGCATTTTTAAGTGCCAGATTTGGACACACGACAATATTGTGGAAGGGCCATGATACCTGCGGGAAGTGCGGGGAGGAGGCACACGGACTTGGTTTTTCATGTCCGAGGCCTGCCAAATGGTGTCTTTCTCAGGCAACCACCCGGTATGGAGCAGGGAGTGCGTCTCCTTTCTTGAAGAAAAGAAAATACAGGAAATTAAGACTACCGAGAAGATCCAGTACGGTGAAGCACGGAAGAAACACAGGGCTTTAAACCCTATATTTTCTACCGGTTACTCCACCGCAGAAAAGACTCGTATCCATCCAGGTAGATTTCACTGAAGTGTCTACAACAACGTCGTGCACATGCCAGTGCAAATGTGCGAAAAATGTTGTTCAAGTTGTTCCCACGAAGTAAAAACTTAAGCAAAACCCACTCCTACTTCAACACAGAAAAAATCCAACAATGTTAGAGTATCTGCAACATGTACCAAACAACAAACGAAGACAAAGCAGGGTTCGGGGCTAAACCCCTACACATTACCGATTTCTTAAAAACAACAAGACTGTCCAACAAGTCGCGGAGACGTAAAAAGAACGTCTATGCCCTTCATTTCTCCGAGTTGAATTGTGCATTGTCCGACGGTGACGCGGAAATGCACGGTCAGGAACCCGACTCAGGGGGTTCCAAATCGTAATGGCTTCCATACTTTAGTGCAATCTTAATGGCTACAGAACTCAACGTGAAGAGTTACAGCTCTTCGCGAGTCGCCATCCGATTTGTATTTGACTGCAAGAGACACACCTTTTACCAGAACACTCTCCCTTTTTGCGGGGATACATCAGATTCAGACATAACGACACTACGGGAGATCGAGCAAGAGGTGGATTTGCAGTGTTTGTTAGAAACCCTATCCTCTCCTCACCCTTTCTCCTACAAACTCAAATCCAGGCTATAACAGTTATAATTCACAGCATACCAGCTATGACCGTGTGTTTAATATATCTTCCTCCGACACGAGATTTCTCGGAGACTTCCCTCAGGGATTTAATTTAATAGCTTTCCCAACCATTACTCATCCTCGGAGGTTTCAACACCCACAGTGTTCTGTAGAATTCGTCGTGCGAGCCATGATTTTAAATTTTTCCGGGTTCAACTTAAATTTCGCGAGAAATAACGTCTTAATTTCTTCATAGCAATTTGATTCCTTTTCCCTCGTAATGTACTAGGCCATATCAATGGGAAGTAAGCTAAACGAGTCAGCCATTGATGTACTCCTACCTGAAGTTGCGTTGCTTGTCGTTCGAATAACGTGAGGTACAACACTATATCGGCACCTTTCGCATCGAACTTACACACAATACGTTGCAAGTCGATTTTTATTTCGGAACTGCGTGAACCTATACTACTAGTAGATTCCCGTGGACTAATCCCTAAAATTCTTTTTCTAATTCAAACGCACGTTCAGCTTCGTTCCCTCTCTTCTCGTTCTTGTTGAGCTTTGCGTACCATCTCTTCTCGTTCTTGTTGAGTTTAGCGTGCCATCTCTTCTGCTTCCCCCTCCTCGCGCATTTTTCATGCCTATATGAACTTCCTCCTCGTTATATCTTTCACTATTGAGAATAATTTCTTTTATTTCCCATTTACTCATATCCACTGTGGATGTTTACCCTATATAATTGGCCATGTTTATCAGGTCCTCTTTCCGGTAAATCATTAAAAAAGCCATTTTGCAATAATATTTAATTAAATGTTTGTACAAAAAACAACAAAAATTTAAGTTTATTACCATTTATTTAATCCCGTTCGAAAACTATTCTTATTCCCAATCCAAAAATTGTCACATAAACTGATGCAGCAATAATAAAAAATTATACACAGCATACACCTGTTTACTCAACACGTGTGCCTGGATTTAGTATCTTGATAAAGAAATGAAGTACTCACCAATGCTGTCTTTGTGGCTTCCTCGTTGCTTTCCTTCCTACCTCCGCACGGTCTCTGCGCACAGTTGGTGTAGACGTCCTCGCTTCAGCCTCGTGTAGCTTCCAGATACACTGTGTCGTCACTGCTTCCTCCAGTTTCCTTGGATCATTTCCAGATCTCGTTCTCCACTGTAACACCGATCTACAGTAGCTTGGGCTATCAAACCCCACCGCTAGTACTGCCAAAACTGTAGGAGTTCCTGTAACGTCAGTCGTAACGTTCCGTATCGATCAGATTCAACACTGCCGAATTTTTCCACGAAACATTACACTTTCCATACGGTGACTTTCAGATAAATACTTTACGATGCGTAATTGATAATACTTCTTAGATATCGGGTAGTCCTTCGCTGCCACCACTGGCTTTACATCAGAAAACAAGAAAAACTACTAGAACAGGGAATTGTAAACATTTAATGTAACTAATAAACTCCCGCTAGTTATAATATGAATACAACTTGGAATGTTTATAGCAAACGCCCAAACATCACTGAATTACAAGATATACACTCTTGCACTCTCATATCCCCAAGTTCTGTCAATCAACCTGAGCGTCAAGCTCTGACCACTCGCACTCAGCAACTCTTGAGTTCTCTCTCTCTTTCCACACATTCAATTGTTCTCCTGCTCGATAGCACTCGTCATTGTTGTCCAAAATTGTATTCGTAACTGTCTAATGAGCAATAAGCCACTACCACTATCTTCTTTTTCACATTGTCAACCACAACAATGTCTCCCCGACTATATCACCTCACCTGGACCGTCTTATGAAATGCTCATTTCTTAACGAGGTTCATTCTTGCTCCTGTTTTATCTAGCATTCATAAGGTCTCGGCTCCATTATGTCTGCGTAGTATATAGCTCTTCTCGTGCAAGCTATTTAAAGAAGTTGGATAGTGTCCATCATGCAGGAATCCGATTAGTTGCGGGAGACTACCGTACTAGTCCCATTCCGAGTTTGTATGTCGAGAGTGGCGAACCATCTCTTTACCTCCGGCGGCAACTACTTATTTCACGATAGTTTTGCCATATGCTTACTTTACCCGACAATCTGGTACACAACGAAATATTTCATCCTTCCTCTTCTTCCATTCGTTTCTACAACAACCGACTGGAACAACCATTTGGATATCGCTCCAAACAAATTTTGGAAAAAATTGATTATACGCACACCGAATGTCTTAAATCAAGGTTTCAGTAAGACTCCTCCTTGGGCTTTGCACTAACCGAAGATTAATTTCGATCTTCTGTATCATGACAAGAAGAACACTCCAGCCGCGATGTTGAGAGTATACTTCCACCTAATTCTTGACAAACACCGGATCTATATTCCTGTGTTTACGGACGAGACGAAGTAGACCGATCATGTAAGACCTGTGGCTACCGTCTTGGCGAGTTGTGCAGCGTTTACACCGTTGAGTGCTACGCCATATTGAGAGCACTGCGATCAAGAAACTGCTCCCGTGGATCAAATTTCCTGATTTGCTCTGATTCTCTGAGTGCCCTTCAAGCAATCCAGACTATGTATCCGGCTGATAAGCTGATCCAGATCATCCAGAATTTGCTTTTCTCTCTCCAAAGTGATGGAAAGAACAATGTTTTGCTGGGTTTCCGGACACGTGGGAATCAGAGGAAATGGGGAAGCAGACGTTTCCGCTAAGGTCTCAAGAATCGTGTGGATTTCTTTACGATTAAAAATAGGATGTCATAAATTCCATCAAGACAAGTATGGAACTGAATGAATGGAACAATGAGTGGTTGGCTGTTGAAGGGAAGAAGCTCCGACTTATCAAATCCTCTGTTAGGTCATGGAGCAGTTCCTGTAGGTCATCCAGGCGCGAGGAGGTCTTACTGACCCATCTGCGCATAGGACATTGTACTCTCTCTCATCGGTATCTCTTACTACTTGAAGATGAACCCGTTTGTGAGGAGTGTAGCTCTTCTCTGACAGTGCGTCACCTCCTAACTGATTGCAGAAAATACACGAAAATACGGAGACAAATTGGTCTGGCTGCAGATTTACCAATAATTCTCGGAAATGAAACGGATAATGTTAATAAACTATTGAATTTTATAAATAGATCGGACTCCTCTCACAAGTTCTCGAGAGGGTTTAAATTTGCATTCTTCTTTCCTCTTTCCCTTTCTTCTTTCCTTTTATTCTTCCTTTCCGTAATTTAAAAATTATAATTTTTAGAATTTATTTAATTTTCGATGTAATGTATTGGACAACTGTCTTTTTCTTTCCTCTCATCTTAGTGTTTAGATATTTGTTGAATTCAGGATGGTTTCTTTAGTGGGTATGGTCGAGATATTCGGCGAGTCTAACACACGGGGAAGAGTCACTACGGCACTTCCCTATGGTGCGAAACTGCATTTTTCCCCACCTGCAAGGGTTATAGTGACCTTGACGTTGACGAACCCTGAGGCCCTACAAAAAATACTACTTAGATTATTCCAATGGTAAAATGCAGAAAGTTTTCATAGTTCTCTCTAACTCACGATTGCAAAGAGTTGTTTCTCTGAAAATAAAAATACAATATGTGTGTGTGTGTTCCCAATAGAGGTTAAACCAAAGAACACTATTAAAATACCTAAAACATAGTTTTGCATATTGGAAGTCTGAGGTTAGAAGAATTCTACTCTTACATCTAAGGTAATCTCTTATTTCGAATAATAAATTGTAGAGATCTTTAAGTAGTATACTTTTTATTGTACTCCATGCATCAAATTATATACAAATGATTTAATTGGCAGTAAGTATTGAATCGGTAATGTATAACGCACTCTTTAGCATAATGTAATGTTGTAACTTTCTTAATATAATTTACAATGCAGTTAAGTGCGTAGAAATCACTTTCATGCAAATTAAATATGTTTAAGGCCGTTTCTCTTGTAGTGGGTATCATTGGGGGATCTGAGGAGTATAATATACAACAGAAGGGTGTGCAATGTTTACGAAGGTTATAACAAGATGTCTAAGGAGATGAGGAAAGATCGTTGAAGGAGTATGATATCAGTTATAGAAAGGAGGCTAAGTTCACAGATTGGCTGAGCGTTTCAAATATACCATTGGGATGTTTATATTTGCTTTTGCTTTTGCTTTGAGGACTATATTTTGGAATATTTGTAGGGGTTTAAGGTTGTAGGAGGGTCTCCAAATAAAATCATTCAATGGATGCTACTGTCATACATTCGTTTATTTTTAAACATTCATTTTACGTTTCTGCAAGTATCTGAGAGTACATAACAATGTTTTTTTTCAGATTTTTATGATTACCACTTTTCCTTAAACGGTCATTTTGTTGAGAATAATGTGTCGGCGGAGGTAGCATTAAATGAAAACAAAAATTATTAAGAACCCTGCTAGAAATACGTCTTATTTTACGTACCATTATTTATAATTCATATTATAGCTAACTATTTGTTTGATTAAAATACGTGTGCTTAGCGGTGGTTAAAAATATTTGTATCTGTAGAAATCACCAGTTTTAGAATTATTTTTCGCAATTATAATACCGGTATAATATATAAAAGCACTGATGATGATACTTTAGATATGAATTTCAGATTATTTATTTCTTTACTTTAAGTTTTAAAATCTTTAAAGTTTCAATTTTGGCTAAAATTGCCAGTTTTCAAACATATATCTATGAAACCACCCAAATTAAAATTTGAAATTTTCATTGTTTGTAAATACAAACCGTGCTAAAAAGTCTTATTTGAATTTCTTTCAATACACGGAGAGAGTGGAAACCGATAAACTGTTCTATGTTTGATATTGTATTGCAGTATTAATATAGAAATTATAGATTTAAATAGGCCACCACCGCGTTATTTATACATGAGGTTTATATTTCTACGAGATAGTGTAAACTTCTCACTAACTCCCAGTCCATATGAGGTATCGATTACTTATCGGGTGAACCATTTAGTAATATTTTTAAAATTTTATTTATTATTCAGATAATTTATTGCCATTTTGAACTACATAAAATAAAAAGTATAAAGTGCTATAATGCATTAAAATTCTTTTTCCACTGACTTGTGATAATTTAAGAAAAGTCTTTTTATAGATTTTTTTGACGAGTTCTATCATAAGTTCTCCTTACAAATATAGCGTGAAAAAATTGCTTCTAGAATTATTAATAATGAATACATTTTTAAAGGGTGAGAAAGTGGTTTGACATGTGTTTTCTTGAAAAAGTGACGCATGTAGCACATATTTCAGAAAATTTTGCATCACATTGTTCTATTCGATTTTTGCCTCGATAGTAAAACGAAGTGAGAAACGATCCTTGAACTCTAGCTCGTCTTCTACCTAAGTGTTCAGAGAAGCGCCCACAGCGGGGTTGAGAGCTAGGGCCACATTGACTTAACCCGGATCCACACCCTCCATTTATTACGTTTCACCTCTCGCACTCCGCAAGAGGACACGACAGCGACTTGTTTGGTTAGCGACGCTAACCGAACACGACACAAGGTTGAGGCAAGGGATCTTTCCGGAAGGTGCAAATGGGATTGACAATTCTTCCGACCACACTTTAAGCCTTTTTAAAGTTCGGTTCTTCATTAAAACTTTGCAACGGGATATAATCCCTCAAATCGTTTACCCATTCAAATTTACCTCAATTCATTTGTACGTTCTTTACGATTCTAATCCTCAATAGCATACTAACTTCTGAAAATTGATTAATACACCTCTCTCATTCAAACCTAAATTGAATGGTAATTCATTAGAGAATGGAGGGTAAAAAATACTCCAATATAATTATCACCAACATAATGGAGAATAAAATTTCTTATTCTTGTACTCTTTGAACCATTGCACGAATCTACTGAGAAGTAGGAACAGGTTTTTGTGGGAGAATATGTTGAAGTATTTGCAGTCTAAAATATTCTATAACTCGAAACATTGTTGAAAATAATTTCATAATTCATGATTAAAAAATGATGCAAAATCTAACGCAAAAAAGATTTTTAGAGATAGCCGTTGAACCATTTCATCAACTTATGTATCTATATTAGTGACATGTGTTACTGCTGTAGCAAATCATTTTGAACTACTTTTTTAAATTTTGAATGTATGATGCATATGTACAAGTGAAGTATTGTGTCCTTACTTTACACATCGAATTTGGAAGAAAACTATGACTTGAATATTTGTGAAAGAGTTGCACATTATAGACACTGCAAGAAATGCTCCGAAGAACTACCTGTTACGAATGTACGAGAAACGTATGGTACAATGGCTTTCCTTACACTATACGACTACTCTCGATACATGAGGGAGGTCGATACAATTCTAGATTTAAAATTAGTATCCTTGCTCAAAATGATTATCGTCCTTAAACATACGTGCGCATAAAGCGGAGTGTATTAGTGACATCACATGAATGATAAAGAGGATGAAAATGGATAACTAAAAATAGTTTCGTTGCAAAGTAATGAAAATGTATAAAAATAGTTTTGATCCATAAAAACTCACGACAAACTCGTGCACTTACATTTTTACAGATGAAAACCTAGAATAATGTAAAATAAGAGTGTACATTCGTTCCTTGTAATCGGGCGAACCATGTGTAATATAAGCAGCACTGAATTGGAGCGTGAATGAAGCTGAATACGATAATCGTCGTAGTAACGACATCCTAACCTGCAGTGTTATATTTCTGAGAGACGATCACAAGCGGTTGCATGCTGGGTCATTATCACCTCCACCGAGGCTCGAATACTCCATCATACGTTTGTGTGTATTAGATGTCGTTTCACGTGCAACCAAGCCATTCAGAATCCAAGATAATAGGAAATGTAATATCTCTTACTTACCAATTATACAGTATGTATGTGGAAAGTATTGAAATCGATCGAAAAAAATATGCAAGATCTTTCAGATCTTTGCGAATTAGCTCCAGTTGGGTTTATTCTAATATTTTCACAATGATGTCCAATCTCGCATGCATGTTTCTGGGATAAAAATTTTGTTCCCCCATTAACTTACAAACAAATTAATGCATCGAAACTAAACTTGAGTATTGACTTTGAATGCGTTGGAAACAGAGGTTTACACTGACGAGCTAAAGCACTATGACTACTGCCCTCCATGAGATTGAATACTGCGTACTTGCGAGCATGTGACGCGATAAGGAGTCTATTAGTGGAGCAGGGACGAGCGGCGAATCATTCTAGCGACGACGTCGACTGGAAGTGGGAAGATCTTCTGACATAAGGACAGATTGTCATGGTCCGGCGCCTCGGAACCAGCATCTCGTAAACGGCGAAACTAGTCGACTGTTTCCTTGCTGCGTCTATGGAGAGTGACTGAAGGAGGAAAACCACGAATAGGTAAGAAGGTGTTTGTCGTTCATCATCACAGAAAATGTACGTCACAGAAAGTGTAACCGCTCTGAAAACTGAATAGTCGGCGATCTGTGGCAGATTTGACGACATGATAGTGCGAGCGTAAGTGTTTCAGAGCACACCATTCAGTGCGCATTGTCGCATATGGGGTTCCGCAGCAGACGACCCCGACGCGTTCCCATATTTACCCAACGACATCTTCAAATACGATTACTGTGGGCACGGGATCTCGGAGAATGGGCTGTGGATCAATGGAAACGTGTCGCCTCGTCGGATGAATTAAGTTTCTTGTTACACCAGGTCGATTGTCGTGTCCAGATACGTCATCATCCAGGTGAACGGCAGCTCGAAACGTGCACCGCGCCACGGACGCAGGCCGGTGGGACCAGTATTCTGCTATGGGGAACATTCTACTGCGCTTTCATGGGACTTGTAGTAGTAAAGGAAGACACCAGTAGTGGCCTACGTGAACATTATCGTGGACCTCCGACATCTCTTCATGCCTGATGTCCTCCCCGACGGCGATGGCATTTTCCAGCAGGACAACAGTCCGAGCCACAAGGCCACAATCCTGCTACAGTAGTTTAAAGAGACTGATAATGAACTCACGTTGATGTCTTTACCACCAAATTCAACTGACCTGGACCCTATACAACTCATCTGGGATGCCCTCACTCACAAATCAGAGGCCCGTAATTTTCAGGCAATGTTTGACTTGTGGTTAGACATCTGGTGCCACATTCCTGCTGAAACCTATCAAGCACTTACAGAATCGCGGCTGTATTGCGTTTCTAAGATGGAATAACACGCAATTAATCTGGTGGTCATAATGGCTCATCAATGTATTTCTGGACGGCACATTCCAACTTTATTTACACACCGCGCTCCATTTCCGGTTTCTAAAAACAAAAAAAATATATAAATATTTTATTGAACTTTCAATTCAGCGTGCAGATTACTAAACAACATTTCCTCACATTCCATCGACATTGAAGAACGTCGAAAAGGTATATCGAAAAGAGTTTTAGACGTACTTTCATTGAATGTATCCAATATGGTAATTTCTCGGACCTATACTCTTTTTATTGTATGTAAACAACATGTCCTCCTCCATATCAGATTGCAAAATGGTTCTTTCTTGCTGATGACACTAATTTACTATGTAAACACGCCAACGCTCAAAATGTTTTCTCTAACGTTTCAGTTTGGTTTCATGCAAATCGCCTCATTGTAAACACTGACAAAACAATGTCTATGCCATTTCACAATAGAAACACAAAATATTCACCCCAGGTTTCTCTTTCTTTAAACGGAACACAATTAAAAACTGTTACGAATATAAAATTCTTAGGTCTCCATATTCAAGACAACCTCAAATGGAATTGTCACATTGACAATCTTAATTCCCAATTAAGCAAATTGTGTTACGCATTCCGAATCCTAGTTAACGCATATTAGTCCACGAATTTCCTGTTGCGTATATTTTGCAAACGTTTACTCCCATTTACGTTACGGCATTACCTTCTGGGGTAATTCCGGTCAGAGTATTCAAACTTTCAGAATTCAGAAGAGGATAGTTCGGATAATTTGTAAATCTCACCCCCGAAACTCTTGTAAACCTTTATTCAAGGAATTAAATATCTTAACACTTCCCTGCATTTACATTTATGAAACGGTCGTGTTTGTAAAGACCGAATTACTGAAGTACCACCCTTGCTTCATACGAAAGTCTCGTTCACGAACACAATATTCGCAATAGTAATAATATTCTTCGCCCTACAGTGTCAACCACTCTTGGCAAAAAACGACCGTATCATTCGGGAATCGTTCTATACATTTCCCTTCCCAAGAATATAAAAGATATTATGAAATTGAATATCTTCAAATCCGNAGTGCTTTTACACTGTAAAAGAATGTATTGATTTTAATAAAAGTTAAATCCGTCTTGTACTTTATCACGCCATTGCTGTAGTACTTTTAAAATAACTTATAATAATTTCAAAAACTATTTTCTTGCATGATTGTGTTGCCGTATGACTCATATTAATTTAGTTTAATGTGTACTCAACTTTGGCACGATTGTGTACATTAAATCTGTATCCCCATCCTGGCCCGGTTTTTTCTCCGGTTTACTTTCGGGTAGAGGCGGATTTCCTATACAAGTTCTCTACGCTTTAGTCTAGGGGTTCTTTTATTGAAACAATAAATCATGAATTTAGTGTTATTTCAATTCTCATAATTTGTAAACACTATACTCAGTGTAATCTATAGTTTGATAATAATTCGAATATGTTAAATAAATTTTTTGTGTTAAATTACAAACATAATGACATTCTATTAGTATTACATCCGTAGCTAACTTTTTTAAATTATCTGGGAATTTTTGCTGAAATTTTTGAATCCACCTCTGTCTTAGGGCCCTTGATCGGAATTGATGAGATGGTCCCTTTGTTTGCTTCCGGAGAGTAAATTAGTTTATTGTCCTCCACGTGGTCATTCGCAGTTTGTACTGCTTTTTTGACAATAATATTTTTTAAAAACTTATTTCAACTGTAGGAATTAGCAGTCATAATCGCTTTTTAAGCGGTTAAAGTATTCCAATTTCTCAAACCGACGATGTTTCATACATTTATTGGAGAGTGTTCCACATTTGGCTCGTGAATTGAACAAGTGCATCAAATCATTCTAATTGGTTGGATCATTGTGTGAATTATGAAAGGGATGTGTTTCTGTGCTGAAATTGGTACGCTTAATACAGACCTCATCTGTGTGATAAATAGACAATCCCGTTTAACGAAGTTCAGGTCGCGGTGGACAACAAAGGTCAATGTGAATATTTTACTGTGCTAAATATCGTGTACCCTAAATTCTCTTGAGATATTTGTTAAGATAGATGATATGCAAATACGATATTAATTTTGTCATGTTTTTCGATATGAGACATATAATTCTGTATGTAGCAATCCATTCCAAATGTATTATCGCTTTCAGTAGGTCAGTAAATTAAACCAAATATGTGGATTTCCAGGGTTTTATTCGGGGAAAGCTGGAAATCGTTTTATAACCTTTTGTAAAAAAAACGCATGTAATCTGAATCTGTATGGTAAAACGAGATTAGTATATCTTTTTAGCTAAAAATGCAACAAAATTTGGACTCTTTAAAGTTTTCCGGTTTTCAATTCTAAACCGCGCATTCTATTGACATGCAATATGAAGTGCAGAAATAAAAGCATAGAATTCTACGTTCATTAAGTACCCTTCACTTGATATTTGGTTCAGTTGCATAGTGTCTAAAGTTTCATATTTAAACAGTTTACGTATGGTTTCTTGCTTGTTTCCGGGGAGTAAATAAGTTTCTCCACGTGATCATACGTAGTTTGTAACTGTTTTGACAATAAATTTATCTATTTATTTAGATTGTCATGAATAAATCTAAAATTGCCGACGAATTGAATTTTGGTCAGGACACACGTCTTGCATTCACATTGTAATGTAATGTGATGTGAAATGTAATATCATCAAGAGTTGTTTAAAAAGTTGTTTGTTTTGGTAAATTCGTTTTCCCAAAGATGTTTGGTTTTTTAATTTTATTTCATCAGTTTCGAAAAATTGTGTTGATTGAAGACTTTAAGATTTCAAATTATAAAGTGTTATTAAACATAGCAATCGAATATTGACCGTTAAGTCTCACTAATCTTAACGCTGGGTCACACTTGTTGCAAATTCAGTTCTAGGGAAGTCATTTATTGATGATTCGAAGAGCTAAATTGACTTCCGTGTTAATTATTTTCCGGTTATTTTATGATATCAGGGAAACTTTCAAACTAATCAACTGCGCTGTTTGCTTATGGTTCTTCTTTCATTTTCATTTATGTTATTTCACAAGTTAAAACACATCTCATTAAATACATTTTATATTTTTCGCACGTATCTTGTTCATTTGACTTATCCACCTCACCTGGAACGGTGTCATTAAAAAATTCTCTTTCAATAGTCATTTCTTGTTTAATATAATTTTCACTAGCCATTGCCGTGTCGCTTCACCTAACGGTTATCTTTGCAATTTCCATCCTTGAACCTACAGACGGATACACCATTTACTATATTCCATAAAATCGTACGTTCTTCACCTCTTGTTAATTGAACTGTCATATCTTGAGATTAGGTCACTATTACAAAATTAGAATACTCTTCGAACTTGCCAACATTCTGAATATCATCATCATCAGGGCTACAATGAAAGTATAACAAAAATATACACCAGATATACAAAAGACACGAAAGTTATGAACAATTACTGAACAAATTACGAAAAAATTATCTCAAACTCAGGTTACTTAATTTTACATACCTAATTCTTAATGACTAATTTTGAATTTCTTCTCACCTCCTCCATGCTCGAATTGTTGACAGATCACCGCTAATTCCTGATTGCGAAGCGTAATACATAGCCTGCGGTTTATCAATGTCTACCAACTGAGTTAAACGGCAATGACTCTTGGTTAACCCACTATCACCAGCAACAGAAGCAGTATAAATATTCTACCAATCAACCAATTATAAATGACTACTTATTTTTACTAAATTTTATTACATTTATCTAAATGTAGGTTTTAAATATCAGTTTTCTTCTTACATTAGTTGAATTCTTTAGAAATGATAATAATTTCTTTAATGGTTTTTCTTTTTGATATGGTTTTCCGAATCTAACATTTTAACGTTTTCAGAATTAAATTGGTGATGGTGCCATTTCGAGTCTTCGGCTAATGCGCAATAACGTTCTTGCTTCTTCACATCGTTTATGTATTAAGACAATCTTTTTTTTTGTGAGTAATTGGAAAGTTTGACCAATATACATTATATTACATTCATGACACTACCTGGTGCACAACATTGGTCCTTTTGTAAACAGGGATTTTACATTTTCTTTTTGAATAAATTCTCTTCTCCACTTTTATATAATACGTGGAAGCCAAATTAATTTCCATATTTTCACAATTGTTTTTCTAATTGACTCAGAAATACCTTAAGCATAAATCATATTGTTGTACCGTCCTGGTCACATAAAAGGGTTGCCGAAAGTATTCTAAGTCCCGCACGCTTGGAGATTTGAAGATGTCAGTTTAATTTGTTTTATATTCCCTAGGACGGTGTTCTGACACGATGAAACTTGAGATATAATTAAAAAATAGAGAATAATAAACTTTATTGTAAAGAAGAGAATAAAGAATATTTTTTTGTTCTGGTAGTCCAAGATGTGTATAATAAAAATTTACAAGATATTTCTTTAATAGAGGCGTAATAAAACATTTTCTCTTGTTACGATTTAATAGGAGTATGTTCGGCAGTACTAGTCTTCTATTGATCCGCCAAATATGGATGTAGTTTCAAGTTTGCCTACGATTGGTCGAACGAAAGTGAGGAGTTTTTTCCCCGTCGCAGAGACGTGGCGTTGTAAACCTAACAGCTTCAAATCTCCAAGCGCGCGGGACTTTCGGCTGCCCTTTTATGATACCGGAACTAGATACATTTTCTTATCCTTTAACTTACTAGTTTTTTTACATTCTTCAAGTTACTTAATTCAGTATTAATTAGTTTCTTGGGAAATCCATTTATACCAGTGTTTTACTTACCTAAGGTAAAATGAAATGAAATTGATCGTATATGGGTATCTTTAGAGTATTGCTCATGCTTTAGGGCTAAAACCGTGTTAATTTTGTATTTTATTGAATGGTGCGATTTAAAGGTCAAGTATCTGTCTGTTTTCTGGGTTTTCCCCACAAATTTACTCCAATAACACCGTTGGTTTTCCTCAACAGTAACGTGCCAAGAAACCAAAGTTTACCATTAATTTCTTGTTCAACCGTAAATTGTAATTTTTCATTATATAAATTTCATTAAAATATGTAAAGATATGAATTAAAAAATATAAAACATAACTCACTCTTCTTACTGGTCATAAGCAAACCACCAGCAAAATTACATAAGATTGTGGTTTTGTTGGCAAGTTCCAGACAATTTTAATTTTTTAATTGTGATGTAACCTCAAGAAATTAGGTTTTTAAGTTTCTATATTCTAGTTCTTCTTTGCCTCACCGTGTTTTCCTCCAGCGTTGTCGTCGCAAAGTTCTTCTCTCGTAAAGCTGCAGCAATTTCCCTAGTGCACCTTTTTCTGTCGCGTAGGTTTGAAACTTCACAAATGCTTCCTTTGTGTCAGTCAACTGGTTTTATCATTCCACCAATTCTGTTCATTTCGTGAACCATAAAAAGTGGAATCCCAGAGATTATTCTCAAAGTGTTCTTCTCGACCGTCAAATACACCACGGTTCCCTACTCCGTCGTATTCTATGCAGATAGTAATTGAAATTCCCTTGCCGCGTCATATATTGCACCAAGTTCTTCTAAAGCTCCGACTACAGCGTTTCGAATCAAGGTTTTCCTCTCTATGTTATATCTCTTATAAGCGAGCACCACCATCACAACAGGCCATTGTATTAATTCTATAGATCTATGTGCAATTTATCAGCTCAAGTAACAACCCACGCCCCACTCTGCTTCATTTCTGCATCACCGTCCTTTTAAATAATCGATGTCGACTCGCGTTGCACTCCATGTAGGTGCAATATTTCTTCCACGGTTTCCAAGGTAATGGACGTCCTAGTGTTATGTCACTTTGTATCTCAATTTTTTTTACCGGGTTTGAACGTGTTACTAATAGCATTGCTTAACTTATTAGAAACTATTACATCTGTTTTCATGATAATTTATATATAACTTAAACCCAAAATTAACGACACATTTTGTTGTTTATTTTACACAATCCGAAAAATATATGTTTTAAGTTGTCAAATATGCGTTTAAATGAACTCTTATTAGACAGTTCTATCTACATGTCCAGTGGGTGCATGATGTCAGGGAGTTGCTTTTGTGTATACCACGAGAGGAAAATGGTTTTAAATGATACTGTGAAACACTCATCGACAAATATAATCTTCCGACGGGGGGTGATTTTCGTCTAGTAATCACTATGCGCGGTCTCCTTAATGGTCAAATAGAATAGTAATGAATAGAATACGAACCAGATGTGGTGACAACATGAGACGCGAAGAAATCATGAAGAGACATTTTGATTTGTCCGATCCGAAACTCTGTTACTTCTGATGCTCTTACGTGTTTAATATTCACGTGAAATAATGTTATTAATATGCTAATAAATAATACTCAACAAATAAAACTCAACATTAAATTTTAAAATGAAATCTGCCGACCTGGTCGCTCTGTCACTATCGGTTTAAAGTAGCCTCTACTGAAGCCAATGGTTGTGGTTTTAAATCCAGGGTAAGGTGTGGGTGTATTCATGTACCCGTAGAAGGCAATGGAAAGGTACAGCGGAAAATGGGTTGCATCTAAATCATAACAATCACCCTTATAATCGTTGTTACCTTGTGTAAGCGTGGGATTGCCTAGTTGCGCCGCGAGATGGTTCGGGATAGTCTTCGGATTGAAAGTTAATAATCGGCAGTCGTTCTTAGTTCACACCTGGATTTGTCGGTCTTATCCTATTTTTGCAGAAGATGACAACGTCGCCCTCCTGGCTGTCAGCAGTCGACCTACTCCTCGATGTTTCATGACCCAATGGGCTAAGTCGTTTGGTGGTGGCGACAACATTGTTCTGCAAAGGACGAACGAAGTGAGACCCATATCTGTATAGATCGACTCAGACACTCGCCTTTGACGGATGTACTGCTGTATCGTCTTACTTGAGAATAAAACTGACTTCATAAGAAGTACGCGTGTTTTAATATTAAAAACGTATAAAATTCTCATAACATCTCGATAAGGCAAAAGAACGCAGCTGCGGTCGTTTGAAAGGTCAAATTAGGAGGAAATTATACCACAAATTGAAAAAAAGTTTTTATTTTTATTTCTAAAACTCCTTCGAAAAAAATTGTTTTCCGTAGAAATAATCAGAAAAAATGCTTTTTAATACAATCCTTTTTAAACAACTATACCTCTCAGTGCTTTTTAATATAAACCTTTTAAACAAAAATATCATTTACATTAAAAAACCAACACATGCTGCAGACATTCTGGACAGGACACCAGAGACAGTGCAATGTTGCAATATTGTAAAAACACACTGCTAAGTTACAATGGTTACATTATAATATAATGTTATATAGATATTCATGTACAGAAAAAATAAAAACTCCATTTGTATATACTTATGGCTCTAATGACCTCGATGTTGGCGAACCCTAAAGTCCCAATTTAAAAAATCCATTTGCATTGTTTTTGTGTGTTAGCTAATATTTTAGGAATAAAGCGTTCAATTAAATTACTGTATTGCATGAGTTGGTGGGTAGTAAAAATTAATACCCCCGTTAAAATTAATGAATGGAAAATAAAGTAATTAGATAATCATTCATTTACGTAGCATATTTTGTACGGAGGTAGTGAAGAATCGATTGATCACAACTGAACTTTATAATTCTCAACAGCTATTTGATAGAGTTAATAGCTCGCTCCTGTAATCGAAGGTTTTGGTATCAAGAGCAATTGTTCTGCGTTGGTCAATTAACCTTTTATTTTGTTTCATCACACAGTTGGAACTTCGTTTCTATTGCACTCGGAAAATGTATGAAGCGGAAGTGTAAAGCGATTCACTATGTGAACCGTCACTTCACTTCGAACAATTCCAATTTCACTCAGAACTGACAGCCATTCTCTCATTGTTTCATGTTAATTAGATTTTCAATGGTGGTAATTAGGGAATAAATATGGACGAGTAGATAGGTATTCTCGAATAAATTCCAGTCTGATAAATTTCAAATAACCTGTTTCGCCATGAATGCTACACGCAGAATGTTAGGGCGTCTGAAACTTCGCAAGCTGGTTCACAATGAAATGAAGTTTTCTTAAAATGTCTTTATGGTTAATATACGATCAAAATACCACTTTAGTAATGTACTTTAGAACCCACGAACGCCGTGGTGATTTCTTTTACTTGTCAAGAACGTGCATAAAGCATGATTTCGGTAGACGAATACCTCTCCTCTTTTCGTATTGTGTAATATGTGGCTTTTAAATATTCTCTTTAATAGGAAGACGATAAGCATGAAAATATTTGCAAAAATTTTGGGTTCAGAGGTTTTCCTTGTTGTTTCTTACTGTTCATTTTTATTATAATTGTTTCGTAGATTGAATGTTTTGTATTTTGCTATTACGAAAATGTTTTTTTTTAATTTATAAATAATGTAAGTGGTGTAAATTAACTGGAAATGGGTGCTTTCATAATTGACTAAGTAACTCCCAAATATATAGAATTTAAATAAAAGAGGTGTATTTCGCGTATAAAAAATATCTGGCATTAATGTTCATATATCTGATAATGTCTAAATGAATTCTTGTATAATTTTAAGACTTCTCTAACATCTTTAAACTAATCTCATCTCTTATGACGTTTTATGGCCGATTTATGTTGATAAGGTATAAAATACTTATTTAGTCTCATGAATCGAAGTGAATAAGAAATATCAAAGCACACTATAAAAACTTCAGGAGAAAACTTCTGGAATATTTAGACAGAGAATATTGTTATTAAGAAAATGAAAACTAAAGTAATAGAAAAATTAATTTTTGTTTAAAAGATATTAAAAATATTATTACAAAATTGTGTAAATAATTAAAACATTTATCTTTCAATAAATTTGGTCTACGTTTTCTATATTTTTTATAAATCTTGAAAATTTATGAGAATGGTGTATTTATAAGAATAGTATCTTTTCGCGTGCAATTACTATCGTGTAATAATAACTTTAGAAAATAAGTTATGGATTTTTCTCAAGATACTATAGCGATTCCTCATATTAGATAAAAAAATATTGTCGTGTACTGTAGTGAATTCGATATTTCACATCCCGTCGTTACTATTAAAGCATTAATATTGTGAACGAGATAATAAAGCTATAATCAATGGGAAAGTTTTAGTAATATCTATTCGATATTATTAAATATCTTAACAAAAAGTAATATATGAGTATAAGATCTATGGTTTATCGCGTAATCTGAACATTGATAACAATTTTAAAAAGTTGACTTAGTCATTATATTTGAATTTACATATACAGTTAGGAAAAAATATATTACGAGGTGTTTAAGTGTTATTTTTTAAGTATTATTTGAAACATTGTGTACTATTGTGAAAATTATATATTATAAGTAAAATTGTTCTGGTCATGCGAAAGAGAAGATCTTAGTCTGAATCTCTTCACGAATATAAATTTCAATACTAATGTTCGTTTACATCGATATCATTTGTCCTTTTCAACAGGTAATTCGGTCTAGAGAAGAAAAAATTCTTACATTTATAACGTTATAACAAACAACGTAATGTTCATTGACTTTATGAAGATGTGCCAGTTTATTTTATGACCAGTAGTGTATTTTTTATCTTTGAGATAATACGTGTGTTGACCCGGATCTTGAAAGTACAGATTTCGTACTAACAATGTTGGGTAAGCTGTGACGGAGAAGTGAAACATGTCATTGAACCAAAAGAAATAAATATATCTGGTACCACACAATAGAATAACAGGTGTACGTCTTACGGGGAACATACATCACATATCTTAAGAACGAACAAGGTTTTTAAATTGGACTGAACCTCGTGAAATTGTTCCTGGTCGAAAAAGAAAAAAATTCCCCAAGAAGTCTTGAGAGGAAAAATGTAGTGGGGAATATATTTCATATGTAGCCTCCTTTGTCATGAAAAATTTCTTATGGTACATTTGTTCTATATTTCTTGGGCTTTTATAATACAATAAAAGAACGACAAAATGCTTCGATGAAAGTAAATTATAAATAAAAACCTTATTTATAATCACCCAAATGTTGTTCCAATAGAGAAAGAGAAAACCACGTTCTCTGTAAATTACATTTTTACAAGAATATTTGTCAGTTTCTTTAAAAAATATATTGCGTTGTCAAGATAACGTGCAATGTAAGAGACTAAAGAGTTAATACATGAATACTTAATATTTATGATGTTAGAAATATGTTTGTTATTACTTAAAATTTACCATTTACAAGTATCAATAGCTACTCGTATTGCGAAACGAATTATCAAAACCAACGTAAACTATTTTTTCATTTTAATCTGAGTTGGTTTTCTCAGATGAAAACATTGTTTCAAAATACGTAATAATTTCATTTTTTTCTAATATTGCATCGTTAAAGGAAAAACATGAAAATATGCTGAGTATGGTTTCCCTAGACCTTCGATTATTATCCGTTATAATGGCACAACACAAACTAGCTTTAACGTTAAAGAGCAAAAACTTATTATCTTGGGAGCAATTTATTTTACAAAGTAAGAGACAACAGTTCTCCCGATTTTACATTATTTTAAACTATTTTTAAAATTAAGTAATAATTTAATAGGATCAATATTCCCAGTAGATCAAATTTTAAATATCCCATTCATGGGTACGTCTTAAAAGAATAAATTATTATATCCAACGCTTAATCCCTCAATTTTAGCTATTATCAGTGATTCCCAAAAATATAACAATTTTATTGATAATATGAAATGGAAATTAAAAATAAACATAGTTAAAACTAGAAATACATATACATTACTACTCATTTTCTTAGTATTATATTTTTGCATTTGCTCCATATGAGACCTGAATAGATCAATTGTTGGATGATAATTTAATCAAATGAAAATTCTAAGTTAGAAACATATCTTCCATTTCAGTAAATATTATACCAAGCCCATTATAGAGGGGTATGAAATTTAAATATCATTTTTTTAGTTACAATAGGAAATTACTTTCTATCCATTCCAGAGTGGATGCAGAAGAAATGTGTTTACTCATTCTGATTTTTACTGTTAAAATAAGAACGTGAGACACTATAATAAATGAAAGAGATGCACTGAAGGGAAGGTATGTTTCTGCTAACTCCATGTACCTTACAAAAGACAATGTCATTGGCAATTTACTTTATGGTATCATTTTCACGGAAGGTGTGTTATAATACAGTGAGCTGTCATATAAACTCCCAGTGTTCTACTTCCCGTGGATGTTGCGTTATAAAACAGGAAATAAAAAGGAGAATGGAAAGCCGCGTTTATTTATGGTACTACGTCATTCTTCTGGGAATAGTAGGGATAACATTGAATAGCGTTCAGACCGCGAAGGTAGGAAAACCATTTCCATTCTAAATCACTGTTTGATGTTCTGAATTTTTCGGTACCATTTGTTAATGAACAGTGACCTAATTTCAGCTCTTTTCAATGTTGTGTTTTGAATCATATATTGTGTAGAATTTCTCGTTAAGTAGATGATCTCCTTCCCCCTCGCATACGCAACCATGGATGCAATTAACGTATTGTGATGTAATTTGAGTATCAGATCATTTACTAGCGACGTGTTTACGATAAAAGGAATTGGAAAGTAGCATCTACTTCATATATTCCTGAGAATGAGGCCAAGATCAGGAAAAGCGGTAACGATAACTGTAACTTATCGTGATTATCAGACAATGATAATAATTTTTTACAATTCTAAGATAAATTACTGGAATTAAGAGATCAGTGACTGGCATAGGTAAAGGAAAATCACTGTCCGGTGGAGACAGAAGAGATAATCTCCCTCTTTTCTGAAAAAAATTGAATTCCCTAAAATTTCTGTGTTGATATGCCTGCTTGGCAACATACATAGATACACACATCTGATGAAGTTGGCCATCTGCGATTTACTATTTCGGCTTTAGTTTGAGATGGAATGTTATAAATTCTATTGATATTTTCTTGAGTATTTCTTGATTTAATAGTTTTTCAGGATAAGTTACATCTTCGAAAAAAAAAGAAAAAGGTCAGTCTGTCTTGAACACCTTTTCTTTATTTTATTTCGAGATTACTTAATAGTTTTGTACTTTCATTATCAACTCTGCATCACTTAGCCTGCAAGCCATTGACCTTGTTCCCGTCGGATCTACTATCAAAGAATCTGCGTCTTACTTCCACAATCTTCGTTATATAATCCTTGAACATTATATACATTTTCTATTATCTTGTTCCGCTTATTTTCAATTTGTGATTTCTTTAAAATTTTGTAAAAGTATTGCTCTCTTAATAGAACAATCTCAGAGATCATGTTGTGCTGTTTCTTCTCCCAACATACACAAAAATCTTCTTTTATTCTTGTATTTTGTGGGTACGTATTGAAATTTTCATATTCTGTTAAAAACTTGATCACATACCCATTTTTTATTATTCTGCCGAAAATTGTTTCAGACATATAACACAATGTTATCCCACTTTTCAATGACCTTTCCCAACATCTAGCACCTAACGATCCTTTTGAGTCGCCACTTATATTTGTCTATAATATTCACAGTCGTGTTGAAGCTTGGGGTCTGAAGTTTCAACCACAGTCAGGAACATGTGGTCAGTACCAATGTTCCATTGAGGCAATAAGCGAAATCGGTTAATTCAAGTCACTCTACATTTATCTTCCGAGACCCAACCGCAGTGCACTCCTTTGCTCACACAGCTGTTGCGCGATAGCAGTTATCAATGGGAGCGCGAGAGCGAGGGGTACTACCGCCACGGTTCGGAGGGGAAGGCGACGAACGCCGCCGCGGAGCTTTGCGGCGGAAGAGCGCACGGGAGTTATCAATGTAGTTCAGCGGAACACCGGTACTTGGACGACGCTGCGCGGGAATGGAGCGAAGCGGTGCGGCGCCATATACTGGAAGCGAGCTTTGTGACCTGGGGACACGTTAGATCGATTGCGGGATTCTGTTGGCACTCCGGCAGCTTTCCGGTTGGTAGTTGTGGAGGAGAAATTGCGGAATTGGAAGAACCACGAACCACTTCAGAGTCAAGAGGTAGAAAATCGAATAGAGTGATTGTCAAATACCGACTAATAATAATAACAGCAATACAAAGAACTATTACAGATACGAAAACAAATTATACATGAGAATGTCGGTCGATTTTGTGGATCAACTGTTTATGGGAGTGAGGCAAAAGGATGAGGAAAATATTTTGTGGGTCAATATAATTTAACATAAAGCATACTTAACATAGGAAATTTTACTTTAAACTCTTGCCAAGATGTTGTTGTCCTAAGAGGATAAAGAAAAAGACAAGAAACTAAGATTCATATATATCAGTCTTAATAGCAATTCAAATTATTTTAATGTTAAGGCAACAGTGACTAGTAATAGTAATAGTAAAAGTTGCTATTAATATTTCAGCAACTGTTAGCATTTCAAGAAGTGAAATGTAATTACTTCAAATCAGTTACATTTGCAAACATGCCACATAGCTCAATTAACAGTTTCATCGTTTGGACTAAATTTCTGCTACGTCTTGATATAAATGTATGTTCCGCAACTTGTATTCAGAGTTAAATTGCACAACTACGACGACAATAATAATAATAATAATAATAAATAATAAAACAACTATCTCTTATTGGGTCGAATCTGTTATTGTGACCCATCATATCCGGTAGATTTACGTTTCCACCATCTGATGTAGTGGAAATACCGAAATGGTGTCAAGTAATATTTATCACCTTGTTTCGTGCCTTTGAGCAAAGCAGATGTGTCCGCAGAGCTCTTTCCTCGGCAAGCGCGTAGTGATAAATACTCATTGATTACAACTAACAAGTATTCTATGTAGTGTTACAAGTTTGTTTCTGTCTTTTTCTGAGTTATAAATATTCATCGATTGTTACAAATAAATACGTATTTTAAGTGCAGTGATAGAAGTGTTTCTTTACGACTGTTTGTAACTGAAAATCTTAAACTTTGCGGAATTCAACACAACTCGATTGAGTGCAGTACCAAAATCGAATGCGCATCGTTCTGGCATTCTTACCACATGGTAGGTGAAGAAGCAGCGGAAAGTGTCAGAAAGTAAGGTGTGTAAGCGCTTTATTGACGACCTCGCAACTACACCATGAGAACGCAGCTGGAAGCAGCGGGAAACAGAGCTATGTCAAGAAGATAGAAGAACACCTGCAAAATGTGTCTTGTGCGATGGAAACCACACTGCAAAATACATGGGCTGCCAAATATACCAGGCTATTCTGGAAAGAAAAAGTCAAGATAATAAAAGTAAGCCAACAATAAATCACCCCGAAAACAGAACCACAAAATTTGAACTCGATAATTATGAAAAACTCCAACCTTACCAACGCTTTCCTAAAACCTATGCAGAAATAGTTGCGCCACAAAAACCTGAATGGCATCATAATCAGAATGACAATATAATGGCAATAATCCAACATTCATTTGAAAGATTTGAAAATATCCTGTCACAACAAAGTCTGCAAATAAATTCTCTACTCAGTCTGTTAACTACATTAGTAACCAAATTTTCCAATGGCTAAATTTTATCGAATAGCAGCATGGAATGCTAATGGTTTATCACGACATCGGCAAGAATTGGAAATATTTCTCACAAAAAACAAAATAGATATAATGTTAATTTCTGAGACACACTACACTGACAAATCTATTTCAGGTTGCAGAATTACATTTTTTGTGACACCAGGTGTCTCACTGGTAATGCATATGGTGGTACTGCTATTCTCATCAAAAAATATATTAAACATCATGAAAACGACTCAGAACAAAATAATGATATCCCATCAACAATAATAACAGTACAAGACTGGAATGGATCGTTAACAATAAGTGCATTATATTATCCACTCAGATACAAAATAAAACAGGCTCGTTTTGAAACATTCTTCAATACATTAGGCAATAGATTTATATCAGGCGGGGATCTCAACGCTAAGCATACTCAATGGGGTTCTAGACTCCATGAAGCAATAATCTCAATGCAACTTGAAACCATCTCAACGGGAGAACCTACTTATGCAAATAAAATTCCTTACTTATTCGATATCTTTGTGACGAAAGGCATCTCTCTTCGATGCCTTTCCATAGAAGCTTCTTACAAACTATCATCAGATCATACTCACACAATAGTCACAGTTAGTAATGAAATCCTCTTTAACACCGCTATCTATTTCACTCATAAATAAATACACCAACTGGAATACTTATAGAAACTGGCTTATACATAATACCAGTATAAAACAAACATTTTAAAAACATAATTATAATAAGTAGTCGCGATTCATGTCAACTTTTGCCGTAAGATGAGAAATATATAGAAGAAAGTTTTAAATATCATGATTTTATCATAAAAGATTCTTGGAACAATCAGTCTTTAGATTTTAACCTTGTGCACGTTCACGTGTAAAATGATCTCTCGTATCTATTTTTTAATCATTTTCAAAAATATAAATCTGTGAAAATATTTTGTTTTTACTTTACTTTCTAGAACAATAGTAGCCGTATATAGGTATGTGCTTGTCCATTCAGTTTCAACAATGAAAGTTACGTTTTCTTCTTTCTCACGTTATTCCTCATAATATATGAATTCAGATGATTGGATTTGTACCGTATATTAAAGGCCATGTTGTCCATAATGCAGCTGAGTTTTCTATCACATTTAACTTGAAGAGAATGCTGTACTTATTTACTGTGGATCACTATGTTATTTGTCCTTGGCCATGCAAACATGTGCCCCTGGCCTGGAACATCACAATGCACCCGCATGTGAATGATTGTAACATCGATTCGACACTTACGCTTTGTTCTGGAAATTGTTACCTCTATGAAACACAGTATCCTCGTTTTGTCGCACTATTTGCGTTTATTTATGTCAAAGCTGTTTATTTTTCTATTTTCATTGACTGCGACGTTCATTTTGATTTTGTATGAAGTTGTTGCTCACTCTTCAATTATAATTCAAAATTATATGTTTTTAAGTTCCTTATAGATTTACGTGATTCGGAAAGGAAGACAAATTTCTAGTTCGGAGTCTCATTTGTCTTACGTAGTTCAATGCATCGTGGCAATTATCATTTTACAGTAAAAATAGTAAACGTTACTCTAATCCACTAATACTGTTGCTTGAACCAGTTTTCTCTTATTTTTTGGGATTTAGGACGTGCTACGAATATTTTGAATAAGTTTATCAACCCTATTTTATGTTCTATTACTTTGTTTACAGCCGTCTCTTTAAAATGAAATAATTTGTTTTAACTTCTTGTTCAGTCTAATATTATTGTGTGTGATTTAGGAAATCATCTATTGTCATGTATAAAATCGTTTCGTGCCAACAAATATAATTTTTGATTTTTCAGATTGCGGTACTTTTGTATTACTGTTAAATAAACGAAAAAGTAATTCGTACCAATGTCTCCTCCAGCAAGTCGTGGAGAAGTTTTCGTCTTAAGTTTAAACATATGTTAATTTTTGTTTCCAGATTCTGCATGCATTTGGAAAAACAAAAATCATTCGTCGAAATATATTCCTGACACTATTCTGCATTTTTAAAGAGTGAGAATTATAACTCGAGGAAAGTAATGAGATGCGGGCCACTACCTTACCAGAAATATAGTTATTTAAAATTTATTCGTTTGTTAATCTTTTGGCGGTTCATTCAGTGATATGAGAATTATTTCATTTTGAAGATACTCGAGTTATACTAAATTCACGAAGCACCCCTCGTTTAATAAGAATAGCTTCAAAATGCGAGAAGTTTTTATAATACATTTTGATGAAATTGAAATATAACACTTCTGGAGAGTTATTTCAAAATAAACTGCCAGCAACAACGTGAAATACTTCACAAAACTCGTTTTGCTAAATTTTTGAGTTCGTAGTTCGAAAAACTAAGGTTGTGATGCCTCAGTTGTTCATTTGTGTTTTAATGGGATCGAGACAGTATGCTATTATTATTGTTATTATGAGAATACAACAACTACATTGTTACAATATATTTTCGAAAGAATAATTATTTATTCGAAGCGCATTCCCTAATAAATTATATGCATAGCAAATGAGTGTTGTAGCTATCGTGTGTTGGAATTCAGGAATTTGCAAAATGCTGTCATGTCTTGGATTCTACTCCAATAATCAAAAATATTTCCGGGAACTCTTAATTTGCTTTTAAGCGAGTCCTAGTGCTTTGCCGGATATCAAATTTCGTGGAGTACATATAACGTGGTTAAAACCTCCCTCCTTAAAACTCTTCCATAAATGAGCATCTGCTATGGGGTTTCCTCAACTTCTCTAATTTGCTCTCTCTTTCTGAAAAACAAAATACGAAAATATGTTCTCAAAATATAATGTATAAAATATTTTTATTGTAACCTCCATTAAAAAGAATTATTGAATTAATTTTAGAATTATCATTATAATAGTTTTTAACTGTGCTATATTAATTTTAGAATTATAATTTTAATGTTTTTTGAGTTCGCGCTGGAGGTATATAATAAAACTAGAATAATTATTTTAAATCTATTGCTTTCTAAAATTTCTGATATGTTAATATCTTGTGAGTTAATTTTTTGAAATTATTACATCATTTCTTAATATTGTCAGAGGTTACATTAATTATTTTGATTTACCTTAAATTTATTACAAACATAAATAATTACTATAACACCTACTAAAAATCATCAAATATTCTGGAGTACCCCCCAAAGAAAGTAGGGAAATATTTGGAAGTTTTTTTCTCTAATTTTCAGCCATAAAATATTTATAAAAAAGGAAATGGAAAAATACATGTAAATTTCGAGAAAATATAAATCGGAGAAATATAAATTCGCACAGAGAATATGTTCCATGTAATATAAACCAGGTAAAAATCCCAGAAAATTTAACATTGGCTAAGACAGATACAAATTTGAAACATACCAATTTTTCGATAAATATCAGACCGAGGATTTATACAGAATTTATGAAATTATCGAATGAAGTTTCGAATGGAGTAGGCGAAGAAAAACAATGTGAGAAAGAATGAGTCTATTCTGACATTCTGAAAGGTCTACTCCACATCTATTTATTCAGATTTTTTTTTGTATATGTCTGTGCTGCCATTTTTTTCTCGTTTTTAAAATCTACCAATTTACTACTTCCTTGCCCAAAGTTGTCTTGTATCAAATATCACACGCAAAGCATGTGAATTCCGTATTTGTTGCCTCTATCGCCAGTTTTCCCTTTGTTTACTGTTCTCCTAATCCCACTCTTACATGTTCTGTCGATCTCGAAACTTCTTTCATCTGTAATGGAACAGAAGGTTTTTTTTTCAATGCTTTCAGTCCCTCATTCACCCTTTTTAAACATCTCTAAGTTCGCTCTTTTCCTTCGTGTTTTGAGGTCCAATCCTTCTGTTCGTTCCTCGTTTCTTCCATTCTCCTAAAGAGTGCGTGGGTGGGTGGTTTGGGTCCGATGCCAGGCATACGGCTTCGCATCCACGCACGTGAGATGCAGCTGATATGTGAAACCCCTGCTGCATAACAACTCGTCGGCCCAACGGGTGGAATTGGGGAAGCCAAAGAAATGGGGAAGGATAGGGTTTGCTTCGAGGATAGGCTTGTGAGGAGGTGAATGAGCGTTGATGGTTATGAGTTTCCTTTTGAGAGAAGACTGTGATATACGGCAACTCACAAATTCTTTGAAACTTGTCTTATGAAATGACGTTTTGGGGAATGAAGGACGCACGGAGAATCAGGGAATGGTTTTGCTATGAATGCGAAAGTAGCAGGAATAATTAAAACTTACTTTAAAATGTTAAGAATATGTTCCTGTGTTATAATTTATATTTAGATAACTTTTGACAACTATTAACTTAAGTTAACAATAAGAAATTGAAATTCTGATTTTTTTGTAAACGAGGAATAACTGAATGAATGTTCTTCGGTGTCTTCTAGGATGTTAACTGCATTGTTAGTGCCTTTATCCTGACGTCTAGTCGTACCAATCATTTGCAGACCCACGGATATGGTAACATAATTATAAAAATAGTTCCAAAACTATCTCAAAATTTACTAAACTTCATAATGGTAAAAGATATCTTTTCGCTTACACTAAGACAAAGACTCAGCAAGATTGACCCTTCTTAGGTATTTCTCTACTGTGCTTACACTAATGTATTAATTGTCTCCATTGTAGCTCTTCTTGACTCTCTACCTCCAGTGTTAGCGTCGGAAATCCACCTGTAAACAAATTTCGATTTAGGTTTCTCTTAACTTATCAATTTGAAATATATATTATGGAACGCCAAAATAATATGTACTGTGAGCTAAAAAGGATCATTTTGTGACAAAAGACTTGGACGCATCAGTGAAATTTTATAGCGCTTGAAATTAGGTTTCATCGTTGCCGTCGATACAAATATAAAATTGTTGGTGTCTTTTGAGATGAATACCACATTTTCAAGTTATGATAATAATATTTAATTGTCACGTTGACTTACGTATCATCATTTTAAATATTTTTATTCAATGTAGCAAATTGATACATTTATACTCCTTTTTATGATGCTTTAATGGTGTGAATAGTTTGCGCTCAATTATCGATAACTAGTATAATAGTAGTTATTATGAACAAATTAATGATCATACAACATTTTTCGCTAACACACCAATAGATACGATTGTTTCAATGTTGTCCCATGTATAAAATAATTTATTTTTATTCCTTATGCTTTATTTGTAATAAAATATTCATATTTTATTTGTAATATATTAGTGATTACTTTCTTTTTAAGTCTTCGGAGAATGTTAAGAATGGTAACATTTAAGAATTGAATGCGTTAACCTTACAATGCGTTAGTTAACAAATATTTGTAATAAAAATGTATTCATTTACTCTGCAATTAAGCATAGCTTGGAGGCAAATTAACAACTAATTCATAAGAAACATTAGAAACAAACACAATCAGAAAGGAAAATTTAATAAAGACTAATGATATGTAAGCAAGCAACGCATACGAATAAACACGATAAAACATCACAGGAGGCAATAAAAACATATCTTTAACCTATAGCTCACATTCCTTATTGAATACATGCTATTACAATGATGCAATTTAAAAGAACAGACATTTGTGTAGAGCAATAAGTACCAATAATAATAACAATAATAAATACATGAGTTAGGAAACTTAGATAACGACAAAACCGCTTAATACATTGCACTACACATTGGTTACGAACGTTGAAGAGAAACAAAAATTCATTAACTGATAGTGAAAAGAGAGAAATGCATGTCGATTTTCAATTGCGCTGCCTAGAAACTTTTTGTTTGTCTATTACCGTTTCGGATAGCGGGCACGTATTAAAGGTAAATAAGACTTCCCAGGCAAATAAAACTCCAATTTAAGTCTAGACGCCTAAAACTAATAGCTCAATATACTATTTTGAAATAAACTACATGCATAACTATCACTTCACAATATCTCATTCCACATTCTTCCCTACTCTCCCCTTATCACTTGAGATACTTATAAGATTCTCTGTATAATCATTTCACTTTGCTTTTTAAAACATTTTGATGCCTTTATCAATTATTTGTAAATATTATAATTCGAGAATAATACATAAACACAAGAATCATACAAATTTTTCTTTTGCAATGCTATTTAGCAGTTAAATTTGTAGTACTTACATGAAAGTAAATAAATAATTAAAGATTTCGTGATTTACGACCTATAAATCACCAAGTATGTACTATTCGTTCGTTAAAAGTCGTAAGTCTTTAATTGTTTATTTAATTTGATTATATAACGGACGTTAATTGAAGTAGTTCTTACATCACTTACGAAACATGAAACTACAAAATTGACCACTAGATCCACATTCTTAGCTTTCAAGTCTGAGTCTGTATATTCATTTATAGCAGTTAATTCGTACCCGGTCACTTACGCTCAGTAAATCCCTGGCAAACGTTCTTTGCTTCAAGATCACTTCTTTTTCAGCGACCGTCTTTCCCTCGAGAGGCTCTTTAAAGACGATCTCAACAATCATGGAGGGATGTGAGCCGTGCGTGCATTGGCAAGCTCCCAAGCAGCACAGAAGTGTGCATCGGCGCGGCACCTAACGACGGAAACACACACGAAGCTCTAAGGGATCCCGCTGCACCTTCCTTCGAAAAAGCTACCTCTTGGAAGACGCAGAAGAGGAGCTATTCTCGGTTGTCGTGATTGTGTTGGCGCGTACGTCGCTAATTCAGCCTCCGAAGACATCGCGCGTATGATGGATCGCAGACACGGAGAGAATGGTCCATGAATAAATGGGATGGTTTGGCTGCAAGAAAGAGAATTTAAATTCTTTTGTTGTAATACCGAACCTATTGATCGTATATAACAGTAAAATGGATAAAACAGGTTTCTTATTTGATAAATATATCTACGGCTTGCCACCATCTAGGTCATTAAAACCAAACATACGAGTATAATGTTAGTGACAGAATATTAAACTCAAAAATATTAGGAACTCTTCAACAAATTTAGAAATATTTGCAGGAATTATCTTTAAATTTAATGCAAAAAATAGAGTTGGTCCGAGATCTGTATTGCTTACTTTCTTCGTTTCTTTCAGGTCATGATTTTTTAAAAGTCGTTTACCCTCACTCTCTTTCCATTGAAGTGAGAACATAGTTCTTCTCTACAAAGACATAACGAGTTAATATCAAACGAATTCTTTACTAAATTTCTATTCCATATCTCACCTTCTCAATCGGTTGTACCAGGGTTTGGGGTTTTTAAGTGTGCACCTATTTTCTTCGGGTAAATTAAAGCTCTTCGGAAAGATTTTGTCTCTAGATGCGAAAGGAGAAATATTTTTTTAAGAACTTTTTCCCTGTTTTCAACTACTATCGCTTTTTTCTATCCGTGCCAATAATCTCACTTTTTCCATTTTACTGTAGTCTTAGATCGCATTTTCTCATTTATAACACATATTCATGTTGAGAGATAAGAATGAATATTTAAGTAACAATCAATTATTTTCTCCTCAGCTTGCAAAGAATATGCGAAGAAACTTCTACTTTCAAAGAATATTTGAGATCTCAACCTCAAATCCTCTTTTTCATTTTTGAGCATTTACCAAAACTTCCTGTTTGCTGATGGGTGAAGATACACTTTGCAACTTAATAAACTAGAATAGGAAAAAGTTGATTTCTTGAATTAGTTGAGGAAAATAGCAACTTCTTGTCCCTTTTTAATCTTATTCTAGCACACTTTCCTTTTAACTTTTAATATGAAATTTGCATCTAAAAATTCTAACCCTGATTATTACCTTACGCAATCTCTACTTGTCCAATGGGTTCCATTAACTTTGACTCGGCGTGCCGTATAACTTGTATTGAGAATCAGCTCGTCCGTGTGATACGCTTTGGAGGGAAACCACAAGGCGTGAAGCGCATGGATCGTCGTAACGCATAGGAAAATGGGGTAGGGTAACCGCGAGGCGGAGATAAGACTTATAGCGCGGCTCCTATGTACTCGGTCACGTGCGCGTTCTATTAGGTTACTGAGTTCAGGAGACATAATGTGCTTGCTTAGTGCTCATCACGTTGTAATTGAAAAGAAAATGCGTCCTTGTGCTTATAAGGTGTGTACTCTTCAAGGTTGAAGGCAAATTTTTCAAGAATCTTAGATTCCACATACATTAAGGAACTTTGTTGAGAAACGTCTTTGCAAAAACATTTGCGTACGTGATTGAAATTTTAGTTTTAGAATCACTATTCTTGAGAAAAAGATAATAGTTAGAAAATTTGAAAATTGAGTTTCTATTGTATAACTATGTTAAAAAATAATATTTTGTTTCATGTTTTATGATTATCCTTTGCTATGGATAATGTATTAGTTATACAGTGAGGTCCAATATCACCGACAGTTAGCCTAGCGGCCCCACTTCATTTTTGAGAGTGCTAGAGTATCTTGGGCAAGAACGTGTTCTTAAGTCATACGAAATATCTAACCGGTCCGAACCGCTAATATTGGTCATTTTCGATTGTACATATCACTCCCATCCCACATCATCCCCGAGGTGTGTAGCAACATGAGGACTTAACGTAGAGTAAGGCCCTGTAAGAATGAGTATCCTTATCCCACCATAACGGTTCCACTCAGACGTTGAAAGCAGGTGACATGACTGAACTTCACGTAAACGTCATATGTAAGCCTTAGCCGACACGTTAACAAATATCATTTATTTTATGAACATTATCAAGAGTTTACGGAATTCAATTATCTTGAATCTTGGGGAAATCGTTTCATTCCCCGGACAAGTAAATAACAGTTCTTGAATTGTGAAATTCAACATAAATGATATTTATATCGTATGAGCATGTCAATACATATTTAACTCTCTTAAGCATGTAAATAACATAACACATTTGTAATTAACTCAATATTTAGTATAAGAAAATGTTTTCTTTTAATAATAAAATCCGAAATGATCCGAAGTAGTGCTGTTGACGATGCGTTTTCACACAGAGAACGCATCATCCGTGTATGGAACCCACCATGGCGGCATGAGAATACCTATGCTTACAGAGAAGAGTAATTTTCATTTTGTTTCGTACGTCAATTTAATCAAGAAGTGCTAAAATTATACATTAAGGGGAGGAGAAGGGGAATGATATAATTTTTCGAAATATTTCGTTGACTAAAATTTTTTTCTTGTGTTTGAAGGATTTGGAATAAAACTGTAGATTGATAAAGAAGATAAACTACGACGCAGTCTTTATAATATAAAAAGAGATTAGCCTATAACATTCTTAGTGGTTCCAAAGCTTTCCTTTTTTTTTACAAATTTCGGTAACCTCTTCATTTAAGCGAAGGTCGTTTCTTCTTATTATATATGAAGGATTTACAGCCCACCGACATTCATTAGAGTCCTGTGAATGACGGTAATGTGCTCCATCATGGAGTAACTGAAAGAAAAAATACTGAATCAAATTGATCAAATTGTGTTCTTTGCGTATGGATTTTAGTGGTGATAAATACAGGAGTGCCTCATCGTTGTACGGGCCAAAGTGTCCAACCGGAAATGACTGAGCACACTCTAAGGATATAACTTAACTAGTATCGATACTTCAGGTCTGTTGCGTTGTTTACCTTGAGAACACGTGCGTATAGTGGAGATATTTCTTTTCGTCATTTGTTTCAGCAAGCAACTGTCACCCCAGGGAAGTTTTTTTTTAAAGAAGGGAAATAAAGAAATGTTCAAAATTTATCCCCTTTACGAATTGAACTAGAAGTTATAAGGGATTAGTTTATTGATGAGCCAGATGAAGTTTTGTACATTCTTACAGGATTCTACCATAGATATGGATTCTACCATAGTATTAGTGGACGTTATGGAATGAAAATTGTTTACTTATTTCTTTCGTAAATTAGTTTGTACCTTTTGGTTGGTCACATTTCCTCTTGGAATTATTCCCACCGTCAGCCGAGCATGACTGAATATTAGTTCCGCTGACAACCTGGTGGGCGATGGATGTACCCCTCAAACATATATTACACATTTAGTATTTAAAAATTCAACAATCAATTTAAATCATGGTTTTTGAATTTTGAAGTATTAATGAAAAAAAAAACTTCATTGGTAGTAGGTACATATGTCTTCCAAAATTTCCTTAAATTTCAGTTGTGTACATAGTTTTTGGCAAGATTTTGCTTCATATTTCTTATATGGTAGGGATACAGGATCCAGAAAAGTTAGTTGGAAGAAATGATTTACAAAAAGTAGATAGAGAGAAAATTGCGCGTGGAGTCTTTTTCAGCCTGCAACTTTCAATTGGCTCATTATAGGATCAGGGCCGTTTTCGAGTTAAGTAATTTTTCTTTATTCGCCAATCAGCATTCTAGGGAAAAAATATGAGGTCGTTAATTTTAATTTTAAATGTTAATTAGTTTTTATATTAATTTTGAAAGTTTCACCACAAAAAGTAGCTTTTCAATATACATGTTTGGAGGAATATTAATTGTTGTGAATCGCACAAAGAAAGAAAATTATTGGTGACTTTATTGTAGCAAATATTGTGATTGTGAGAGTTAATTTTTGTACATGTTTATTTTATTTCCTCTTTCTGAATTATTTTCAGTTTTTTCTACCATTAAAAAAATTGACTACTGGTACAAATTTACTAAAAATGTTTTATTGCTGTATGTTTTAACACATTAAACTAAAAATATGATGTGTTGTATTGATCCATGCGGTTAAAAGAATCTACAACAATTGTTATTGTTACCACAATTATTTTCTCCCTTAACTAATATTGCCAGATAAATTAGCAAACAAGAAAATGTCTAAATATTTGTTTATGTATCTCATTTGAAATTACATGCATTGAACTATTTTCTCTACGCTTGTTCAGTTCTGATGTAGATTGCATGAATAACATTTTAAAACCTGAAATTGATAAAAGCTTCTATTATTAATTATGATTTAGTTATGTTCGGTTTTAAATCCAATACCTCATTTTGTGTAGAATCACCTTTGGTATAAATGTTTATTGAACCTAAGAAAATATGCATTTGTTGAGATAAATTTATAGATCATTCTATTTCAATCAAACTTTCAACTTTTAACTAGTTTGAAAATATTTTGTGACCTACCATGAAAACGGAAAACATTATAGACTGTTTTTTGGAACATTGGAGTTATGAACATTTAGAAACTTTTAAGATAGTATTAAAACGCTTTCTTTATTCAGCAGATAATTTAAATCCACCCTGAGAGATCTACACGAATTCAATTATTTCTACCTCTACATTTTGTGTTGTGTTAACGAATCTCGTTTATCTTTCAACTTCAAAATTAAAAGTAGCATTAATTTTAATAAAGTGTATACATGACATTTGATGGGGTGCAGGTAGAAGTTAAGAAACACTCGCCGAAGTTAGCAGTCGTTCATCTATTTGGCCAAAAGAAGTTAGAAAATCTTTTTAATTTTAATGATACAAAATAACAATATGTTTGTGAGGTACAGTAGTGTATTATAACTGAATTCCGTATGTTGGAGATATAGTACTTTTATTAGAAAAGACTTATGTCACCAATCTCATCCAAGGAGAATCTCATCAAAGTGGGCACATTCATATTTCATCCCTCTAACGATTTGCCTTCTTGTGGTCCTATGCAGTTTTCACTGGTTTTGAACTCTACTATCCATCTATTTGCAATGATTCCTCGTCCCATTCATTTTTTGGAGTTTCCTCAACATCGTGGTAGTAATGACAAGTGCCAACGATTTTGAAATAGTAAAAAATTAACCATGAACGTACTAATGGTCGCTCTATAATACAACTGGCTCTTCATTACGAATTTAGTAGCCACCAGAGGGTAGACAAATAGCTCTTCCGGTTGGACACTTTGCCCCGTACTGCGAAGAGACACACATATAATTTCCGGGTAAATATAATTAAACAGTTGATACTTTGGGGATTGTGGTTATATGTAGATCTTGCTCTTGAATAGAAATACACTTTTATGTTAGGCCCTACTCGGTATTTTTAACGGTTATATTATGCTAGTATTCTATTTAAAAAGAAAATACGATATTTGTTTTAATTGAAATTTATATAATCAAGTGTATGGATATAATTACCAATGCTTAAGAAAACCCAATCCTTGACTGCTCAGTTCGAACAGCGTCATTGATTTGAAACTTTTCGTTTTGGTTGAAATGCTGCAGCTCATTTAGAAGAATCACCGTCCGAACTTGAGATCGAGGTTGATTCTGCGGTTCTTCCATAAGTTCTTAATACGAGAAGGAGAAAAAAATCTCCTTCATTACGTTGGGAGTAATTGTTTGATTTAATTTATAGTTTTTGTGGAACTTTCAACTGAAAATTATAAACTTTTACTTCGTATTATGGACTAAATATCCCACGTTTCTTCATCAGATTCGCGACTTCATGTATTTCTCAACAGTGTTAATACATTTGTTTGGATACATGATATTAATTACACAAGCGTGTCAACAATTAATAAACATTAATAACGTATCGAAAACTTCATCCATTGTTATAAATGCCAGTAAGCTTTTGAGGGACTGATGTTATGTATCCATATTAATGTATTGACATGATTGAGAAACACTTGACACGGTCGCAACATGTTGACAAAACGTTGTGAGTTAAATAAAATGGTTTTGTCTATAAGTGAAATAATACAATTTTATAAAAGAATAATAGTGGTAAATAGCAGTGTTATTCTTCTAAAACGAATATGTGTTGTTGCATAATACGATTCCGATTATACACTTCATTAGCTCGTTTTCTTAGTTCATCTTTTATTTCATCTAACGTCTAATTTTTGTCTATCCAAATGAGTTTCCGCCCATTTCATTCTTTTTTTACGTTTCTGACGAAGACGTCCATCTGACGTTTCCCAGAACCTCCTAGTCGTCTCTTCGCGTGGTGATAATTGTGTTATATCTTGCAAATCGTTTGCAGTTAAAAGCCGATCGCGAAGAAATGAAACTCCTAAGTCCCCTAATATATTCCTACCGTCTCTCCAAATTCAATTTCATTCGATGGATGCTGCCGGCAACGAGTCTGATGCAGCTGGAAATCGTAAGATGGATTTCAGCGATAGCTGCTACGGAAGTGCACGTAGGCGATCGTCAGCTGGGGAGAAAGATGCAAATGTGATTTTTCCCTCTGGATCTTGGTTGATTTCGAAATGAGAACAATGTGAATTGAAGTGTAACTTATTTTTCCTTGCTTTTTCAATTTTACGTAGGTTGACGTGGAATGATGTTCTACAGGGGATGAGGTTGCATTTTTGCATTGGTTATCTGACTACTATATAATACATTCAACAATAACGTGTTACAATGTGAAACACTTTCAAAAACATATCTGCTATGCGTGGGTAACTACGAATTTGAAGTGGTAATGACGGAAAAACTTGTATCAACAAGTTTAAGCAAAGTAGTTTCAGTCACTGTATACTTATGGCATATCTATCTACAATGTATCCAGAATATAAAATTAATAATAAAGCTAGTTTGAAAATAGTTATATCCATAATTACCCATTAGTGATTTAAATGAAAAATACACTGACTGCAAAGATCCCCAAAACACATATTTGAAACAAGATTTAAGAAAAACTACTATTTTCAATGTTACTATACTACTATTAATATTCAATTCTAGTACTACAATTTACAATAATACTATTTCCAAGTCCACTACCCCACACTGACTAACAATAAAAACTTATTAGTGACCCGAAATGATTAATTTAATAATAGTAGTAACAGATTAAATAATTCAGCAGATCATTGTAAGGGTTGGTTCTATATTGTGTTGTAAAGTCGTCCCAAAGTGGGTTATGTTTTCATGTTAAAAAACGAAAATTTATGTTTTGACAAAAAAATTAAATATTTTCGTGATATAAACCGAAAATTACTGTCCGTATTTAGCCCACTCTCTCAGAAGAATTTATTTCTAAAACTATTTATCTTACGAAACGACATGAGAATTAAAGTATTCCTCCTTAGTATTAATATCTAAATTTGGTTTTGCACCTTTCGAACAATTAATTTGGGACGTGCTTTATGGCGTATAACGTGGAATGCGCACACAAAAGAGGATTACCTAACTTTCACTTCATAGTAATGAATTGATTACCGTTCATTTAAGCGCCTAAATGGGAAAAAAAGAATTTTAACAAAATAAAAAGCAATATTCAAGCAAATAAAGAGAATATTCAAAAGTTTTAAATCATGTATCTTCTCTGAACTAATAGTTGTACGAGACATTTTCTTGATTACGAGAGCATTTTAGTTTAGCACGATGTGAAAATTATGCCCTTTCACTCAAAAAATGTATACGAAGGAATGAAAAATAAACAATTTCAGTTAGAAAAGCGGAGTAAATAGCTTAAATTTGTGACATGAATAGGATAATACTATAATGTCTCACACTGAACTATCAATTGAAAAATTGATAAAATACAACTTTAATTCGAAAAAAACCTAGAGAAGGTTTCTTAATTTATAGGTAGGTTTCTGTGGTCGGTCTTGAAGAATAACGTTGATTTGTGCGAGTAACGTTGATTAAATATGTTTGGACGATTTGGATATCATGTAAATCCTTCCTCAGATATTTTATATAGCGTATGTTTTAACTGAGTTATAAGAACATTGATTATTATACCTCGCATGATTACAGTGTAAATAAGAATTATTAACATCAATTTTACATAGTTTCTATTATACTTCGTAGGGAAAGAGAACTAAAATACTACAAAATGTATTGATAACAGCTTAGTTGGTGAAGTAACAATATTTTTTTCAAATCTGAAATCGATGACGCTTTCCATCTTTAAGGTACGAAACTGCACCCGAATCCACGAATTTGAAATTGATTTTGAGTTTGAATTTGAAATTGAGTTTAATGCGTTGTAAAATTAACATAATACACAAAAGGAAAATAAACTGAAGGATCTTAAGGGTGTCAAAATATTACTTGGGGATGGTGATACAAAAATTCAGACAAAGTTCTAATGATTGAAATTGCTTAAGAGATTAAACATAATGATAGGATTTCTCTTATATGGCATCCGTTTGCCATGCAACCAATTCTGATACATAGTTCTAGAAATTCTAAATGTCGGAACGAAATTTTTGCTTATCAGCATAGGTAGCAAATGTTTTGTGAAATAGGTTACAACATTAAAAAACAATAATTATATGATTTTATTTTCTACTTGTCCATAAACTAACAAAAGTGGCTGAAATAAATTCATTTTGGTAAAAGCAACTTCATAAAAATGTGTCATGATACTTTTTTGGTGTACTGGTTTGTCAAAAACTTTCTGTTCTTTTACACAGAAAAGCAGGAAATGGTTCAATCCATAAAAATATATCGTCCAGTTTCTCACGGGACCCTGGAAATTCAGGACGTAATTACAGCGTATAAATAAGATAGAGACAGAAGAATTTGCATGTTGAGCAGAAAAAGAAACAACAGACCACGTAGTGTGGGACTGTGCACTATATAGCGACCACTATATTCCTAGAGAGAGCGGTGTACATACGGAGTTATAGTCGGTTGGATATATTAACACCTAATGCAAAACATAAACTAATAGAGACAAAAATTTAACTTACTACAGGAGTATATGCGCACACTTCCACGATGGCGGGGACGGGAGACGCCACAACGGCGGCGAAGTAGCGCAGACAAGAGACAAAAAACAAATGGTAAGTAATTAAAAAGAACAAGAGCCTCGTTTTGCACTGCCACGAAGGCGAGGTAGCAGAATGCTGAATGTAAAATAAATAAATAAATAAATAAATACTCTTTTGTAATTTCGAGATTTCAGCTTGTAAACCATGCCTTTTGTTTGGGATTCCTCATTTTATAGGCTATGACAATACACAATTTCAATAACTTTTCATCACAGCGGAGAAAATCAACAAAAAAGATCCCCGTTGAGTCCCAGTAAACAGTTATATTGCTTTTCTCTGACATAAAGATGCTTAGTAGAGCATCTTATGCTTTCAGAGAATGTCATCATACCATGCTGCGTTGTTTCCTTTTAATGTTTGTCTTGGAAACCATTGTTTCGTCCCCACTGACGATTTGACCTCCTTAATTTTGATACATCGTTTAAGAACCTTTGAATTTTTAAAACACTTTTCATTGGCTCTTGTTTACCACACAATTCTTTAAATTCTGTTTTTTTTCTAAGCCGATGTCGTAAGTTACGGAAGTGTAGTTTTAGTTAAATCAAAACTTCATTCTAATCTCAAGAATTACTTTCAAGGATACCTCTCCGTCGTTTCTTGTGGCTGTATTTGAGCTGAAATGTAACTCCTTTAGTTCATTTATAATTTCAATTGAAACCCCCATTTCTCACTAAACTCTAATACAATTACCACTTTGCATGAAAATCATTTCAATGAATCGATATGTTATGAAATATTGGTATATTATTAAAGTTAGTTTTAAAAAAATATTCTGAGAAAAATTTTGGATGAAATATGTATTAGTATTTTAAGGTATTTAAATATACAAATTTGCTTCATTAATTTATTTATCAACAAACAGTCATTTTTAAATCTGTTATTCATGTCTATCTCAACAGTGCCTCCATAAATAATAGAAATGAATTTTCTTCCTATCTGTGGATGACACATCCAGAACTGTCATCAGAAAATATTCCTGAGTCTTCACACTCATTTGAAACATTTCCAACTTAACTTAATAAACTCTACCTCTTTTATTTCTCTGGCTTCTCTGTTTACTACTATTTTTATTGTGTGCATTTGTTCTCATTTTCCTTACAACAATCAACATTACCCGTTGGAGGTATTAAATTTTAACAAAAATAATAATCTTTATACTTTTGTACAGTTTATTCGAGGATAAAATATTTGTGCTAACCAGTGGGCTTAATTACTGATATTCTTTTCGTGATTTAACTCTTGATTACGACACTTATGCTAAATAATATACCATTAATAGAAAAATTCAATTGTGTACTAATTAAATGAATGTACTATTACAGATTTTACACGTAATCACTTTGCATCGTAATTTGCATAGAAATGTCATAATGGAAATGCCCATTCTTTTACAGCAGCCAGAAATACCCAATAATGTAAAATTATCACGTTTTTTTGAACATTTTGAAAATTAAAAACACATATATTGTCCTGGGAAGAGAAATACCTAGTGTTCTCCAAATTTGTCACACATATGAGCCAAGACAGAAAAGTGCAAACTGCTGTCCTCTGTTAAGTGCTTTGAGTGGTGTAATGTAAACGAGACAATTGCTACATACATTCTCACTTCTCGACACGCGAACTACTCGACCTGGAGGCTCTGTCAGCTTTGAAGTGTATATCATCCTTGAAGCGTCTGAGTTCGCATCCGGGGTGTTTTATCATATCAGGGGAGACCTAGGTTTATACTTCCAAATATTCATTATTCAAACGAATGCGTCTGGCGACTACCAATCCATCGCATGATGGTTCCTACTAACCTACACGATGAAACTCCAATATTAATTCGCTTAAATTCTGTAAGTGAAAACAAGCGATGTGCAACCGTTTATTTCTTGTATATATTTGTCGGAGGAAGATGGTATTTCGTGTAGCTTCACATATTCAGTACTAAAATTGTTCCACAACGAAAGATCCCTTTTCAAAATAAATATATAAAGAGTTTCAGGAAAAATGACAAGTTTTATTCTTGTAAGACAGAAAGTTGGAAACTGACTGCTTGTAAAGATAACATATACATATAACATAGAAATAATGGAGCTGAATAATGAAATGCTCGTAGTATTGACGTTAGTTGTATAGATCGAAGCAAATAGAAGTGTCCCCCACAGCAGAAAGGTACTTCGAATAATTTGTCAGCTATATTCCTGAAAAAGAGTTCAATGTTTTCTGCCGTAACTCACAGATTATTGAGAATTGTAGCAGAAATCTTGAAGTAATAGAGAGCACTACATCACAAGACGGAAATATCCCTTCGTCGCATGAGCTTTCGATGCAGCAGTGGTTCTTCACCGTGTGCAGTTCTCAATCGCAATTGAAATCGTAATGACTTAGTCGTAGGAGCGCGTGAGCGTGTGACTTGGGCGCGAGCTGAGCGAAGAATGAAATTACTTAGTTGTAATCAACAACGTATTTCGCTATGGTAATGGTTGTCGAGAGAATCTTTTGTTCTTCTTCTAGAACTCTCTTAACAGAGTTCTATTTCATGACAAATTTTCTTGTGAGTTCTTAATCATCTTCACTATGAACGTATACATCTTTGTTGTTCCTTGAGTAGACATGCGATAAATCGATTTGATGCGAACAGAAAAATATCTTTTGCGTGTTCACATGTAATATGTATGTAAGGATGTAAACAACTTGGGGGTGAAAGTTACTGAATGCGTAGCAGTAGATAGCTGTATGATAATATGTAGATTCTCTACATACTGTTTATTACACTTGCATCCTCGTATAATGATATTCATGGAAACTGGAGACAAAAATTTCTACATGACTCCAAGGGTAAGTAGCATAATGCCAACTTCAACGAAATAAACCTCAATCTCTTAGGGAAACTATCATCTTGGATACCGCTCTGCGGTTTTGTGATCAGGTGATGTTTTGTGAGGTTACTCTCTGTCAATCTCAATGTCTAAATTTGATGTAATGGTATTAAAAAAGATATGTGCGCTAAGATATCACCAAATGGGACGAGTAAGTGACGAGTGTGACAAACAAGTAAGAAAAAAAAGTAAACTTTTCTTCGACATTGCAGGAAACAGAAAGTTACAGAGTGAATGGCATGGCTGCGTGATTGGATCATCCCAAAAATTTCCAATAGGTATGTTGGTAACTGCGTACTACTTGAAAAATTCATAGGTAGCTCTATAAATCCAGCACGTGATAAAAAACTCCATGCTTTATCCATCAAGTTTTTATTGTGAGGATGGTGTATGACTTCCAACTTTTACATGGATTCTAGTATACTATATATTTTTGTCCTTTTTGCAAGTTGGTTTCTAGATTGCGTGGATGCAGTAGATCCTTCCTGCCACTCCTCCTAGCTTTGTAATATAACGTTGACCACATAAGAGGAGACCATTTGTCTCAGTCCCTCCCCTCCCTCTCTTGTGTGTTGCTCATCTCCGCTAGCACTCCCAAGTGGACATTTCTGGGAAAACAGAGAGAGCATTCTCTGCAGGGACCAACGTGCAAACAGCGTAGTTTTGCACGTCAGGGAAAAGTAGCATGACAGAAAAGTCAATTAATGATGACACGTTTTTTCTACGCATTAAATACATGATAAAGAAATTCTTTGATATTTCATATGGCTTTTAAATAGAACAACCAAATTGATTAATGCGCGCTCAAATAATAATGGAACAAGGAGGCTTAGTTATGATACTAACCTTCAACAATTCTGTGAGGACCATTTAGAAATATATTTTTGTATACAAAAGTTGAAGAGCGGTTAAAGAGAATATAACAATGATAAGATAGTGAAAGTCATTATTAACAAAATATATTTCTTGATTTATTTTTGTATTGAAACACATTTACTGACGTCAGAATCTTCACAATGTTTATCCAACGGACTTAAGTTTCATAAATAATAATGTCAAGGAGGATAGAAACTGCGTATCACATCTTACAACATAAATAGTGGATGATATTTAAATACACTTTTGAAATCTATACTTTTATTTATGTATTTTTATTAACATTCATTTAACTGATTTTGAGTAGTATTTATAATGGTTTATTTAAGAAAATTATTACTTTACGGACTTAAGAAATACAGATATATCAGTGAAATTAGCTTCATTCTCGTATGATAGTATTGCAATGCTGTCAGTTTTACGCCAATCCGGGCATGGTGATATCTCCTCTGGGTGAAGGGTATGCCATAACACAAGGAGATTCTCGTAACTCGTTAAAAATTTTCCCAGTTCAAAACAAAAGAAATCTATCGTCAAAAATTTGCAGAGACGACGACTCGCGTTGTAAACCTCTGATGCATGATTAGAGAATGAACATTAGCATTTCTTTAGAGTTCAATGGTCATTTTTGTTCTCTCCATCGCGTTTCAGAGCCGAAATATTGCAAAGTTATTTCTATGCTTCTGTTATTTAAGTTCCCTTTCGACGAAATACATTCATATTTCAGAGGACGGTCTTAAGGCAATACTCATGAATATACAGGTCTTTATGCCAAAGAGGAGTATTAATCTTGTCGGATTTTCAGCGGGGAAAGGAAAAGCGATTTATAAAGTAAGATGTGTTGTTAACATATCCCCAAAAGTGGTCAACCATGAAATATGAACTTTCTCCTGTTACTCTGAATTCGTTTTCATGACTCTCTTAATCAAGTGACGAACATTTTAAAAGTGACATAATATGTATGTCATCATATTACTGGCATACAGTTTTATGATATTTTCAATATTTCTTAAAATAAGTGTGTTTTCGTAAAAATGTATTTTCTCCTTAATAAATCATCAAAAATAATTTTTTATGGAACTTCTAAGTTTTTCTAAAATGATTGGTTGAGGAATAACAGGTATATGTATGTTGATGTAGGAAGGATTTAAGATGTATATAGACATACATACCATAAACCCTTAATACCTTTTAATTTCTTTTATATTGTTTTAATCCTTCAATAGGAAATATTATCTTTGAAAATACACTTCTAGAATAAATAATTCAATGGAAAAGTGTGTCCCGAGTATTGAAAAATGATAATACAAGAAATAGAAAAATTAATGCTTTTTGCGATCAAGAGATATTGTTACCGCGCATTTTGATTACTTTATATACACTACTTACACTTGTACTTATTCAAAAATATTTTATTATAAAAAAATTGTCCCAAAGGCATTCTTTATTTTCAAATATACGAATTCCTTAAATATTTTTCTCGTATCAATGTCACAGTTCATGAAGTACGTATTATACCCCAAGAAAATAACACAGGTCTTTAGTTTTTACACCCAAAAAATTGATCGGTTGTAAAGACTAAATCTATGATGAGCAATTCTGACCTCGGATTTGGATTCAGGGCGTCAAAATGTAAGACAGTCAAGTGAAAACGAGACAAATAAAAAAGTGAGTAAACTGTTCATTAATTAAAAAGTAATTACCATAACTTTTAATCCTACATACAGTTCTGATCTCTCCCCATGCGATTTCCATATTTTTGGAACTCTGAAAGACTTTCGTGGCCGTCGATTTGCTTCGGATGAAGAGGTGAACGCATAGGTACAATCATGGTTGACAACCGTAAACATTTTTCTATGAAGGCATTGACTGTCTTGTCTCACAGTGGGATAAATATATTAACAGTTAAGGTGATCTGTTTACTCCAATCTGTCTCGTTTTCACTTGAGTACCCTATACACATAAATATACATAGGTCTGATCTTCGGAACGGACCAATATTTTGTGTGCCGGTTTAATATATTAGTTTTGGATCATTTTTCATTTTTTCATGCATTCTATTTGCAAATTTATTTGTCCATATAGGAAATCTTGTAGTCCTACTTAAATACGCTCCAGCATGTTTCTTTCCGTTGAGTTCAGCATGTACACTTCTTCATCTGAGAAACCAGACGCCGGTGGCAGCTGATCTTGACGTTTGCAACCGGTCGTCCGTCACTCGGCATGGCCTTGGTGGGCGCGTATCAGCAGACAGCACTTCAAAGCGACAACCGCATCAGCCGCGACCATGAGATCTGCTCACAAAGTGGGTCTAAATCCGCACTCGCACCGTGGGTCGACGGGCGCCGTGCCCACAGATACACGCAACGAACGGTGCGTGACACATCGATGACTTCCGACGTCGTCTGGTTAGTTCCGAGTCATTAATGCATCCGACCGGAGACTGGGGTTCCAAATAACACTCCTATATGTTTATCCTAACTTTTGGCGGTAACTGTGAGTGTTTACAGTACTTGAATCGAGGGATATTAATTAATTAAACCCTAACTTGTTCATAACTGAACGAATCACTCATCTTTACTTTATTCATGTTGCTTACATTTGGCGTGCTTTATAAATGAATTTTGCTTTTTTAAAGCATTATAGAACGTCATTATACGAAGACGCTTTTCATAGTTTGGTAAAATGTTATGAAAACGTAAGTTAATTCTTGTTAGTTTATATAATTTTTATGACAGTATGCTACTCTTTCATTACCGGTATTATCTCAAAACGTTTTTTGATATACTCGTATATTACTTTTTCAACTTGAGTGTATTAATGTTCATAATGAAAAACACGCTTCCTATTTTTTCTTCAGTTCTTTATAAGTAATGAAAGATGCGAATAAATTTATTAAATATTTGTCTTTTGAAATGAAACAAAGAAAAATTATTTAAAACGTGATCTCTTGATTAACTTTTTCCTTTTCATACTCACTCCGCACCATTTATCATCTCTATTTTATTCAAATATTCATTGAATTTCCCGTAAGAAAAAGAACTTTCGCTCAACGCTGAACTCGGCTGAAACTACTTTCGTTTATTTAAATACTAAGAGCTGCTATCAATAAACACATACAAAAAATGTCGTTTTCTAGTGTATGGTGTGATCTGAAAATGATAGTGCGAACAAGTAGGTTAGAGGGTTAATCGGCCCTGAAGTGTCTATTTCCTAAGAATTAATGTGATGGGGTCAGATTTTTATGTTTAAATATTTTAATTGAAGAATGTGAAATATGAAATTAAGATACTGGTATTTTCCATGGGATACAGAAATAGAACACGAAATCATTACATATGTTTGCATGCTTCCAGCATTCATCTATTAGGGATAGAAATATAGAATTCATTCACAAACGGAAAGAATCTATCACGGGAATGTATATTTTTATCCACTTTTACATTTCCATAACATATTCTGTTGCCTATAAAATATGTCAAATAAATATTCAGTGTATCACATTATGATGCATTAGAATGATCATATTTCAACTATCCCTTATTTTATAGGCATGTCAATATTCAAAATTTTCAATATTTTTGGAGAAATTAGAATTAATTCCCACTTACAATAATAATAATAAACTAATGAAAACTTTTGCATTTTCATAGGGCTAATGAAATGTAAAGCTTGAGGAAATATTCATTTCATATTGAAAAACCCGTAAGTTGCATTTGAGGTACGAGACTGTTCGTTCAAATAAGTGTGAAATTTTTTTTTCGTATTCATCAGATCAATTACGAATTCAGTCATAATTTTGGAGCACTATAATATGAATGAATACAAAACAGGACGGGAACCAATAGTACTTAACTTCATAATAGTAAAAATCGCCTTGTACTTGACTTGTATGTAACTTAAGTGTACTAAATAATAAATAGTATGCACAGCCCACGGTACATTTTAGGGCCTCTGTAAGGCGCACGGGTATTAAACTCCGCCATATATATTGTATATTTTTTGTTGTTAAAATATAGCCCATTTTAATTTGAAAAATTTGAAAAAAATAAATCGAATCCCACTATGGTTTAATAGATTATAATTTTTCCTAATTATATATTTACTCGCTTATTATATTTTTTGCATATGTAAAACACCGAAAAACATGTTAGTGCTTTAATACAATGACATTATCCTAACATGTATATCTAAATGTTAGACTTTGATCTTGCAAAAAATGGAAGGAACAAATGTTTACGTTTGTCGAGGTATTTTGGGACGAAAGTGAATTACGTATATAAATACACAAACATTTTCAATTTTTGGTCACATTCTCCCTCTTCTTCTTGTCTGGAGTTCTCTGAACGTATTCATACAATTATTCATACGATGGTTATGTTGCTACTGATATTTTATTGAATCGTTGGAAACAATTATTTGTTTCCTGAGAGCACATCTCTTTGTTAATGGATTATTGTAACATTTTGCTTTTAATTAAAAATTAAAATACAGGAAGAAGGACAAGTAGATAACAAGTAGATTCCGTACTTTTGCCATTTACGTAGTATACATTATTTTGTTACTTTTTGTCAATCACAAAACTCAATTTAAAATAATAGTGAAGAAACACAAAATACGAGTAACAAAATTGTATTGTATTTTGTATTTTCGTTGATCGTGATGAGAGCTTTTTCTTTAGTAGGTCATCTCTAAATTTAAACACTCGGCGTAAACTTAACCAATTCATTTAAACTGCATATTTAGTCTAAAAATGAAACGTTAGATTGTTAGTAAATAGTAAGTGAAGTTAGAAACAAATTTGAAAGACAGAAGTTAATTGTCTAATGAAGTGTTCCACTTCGCGTGCGATTGTATACGAGTAGCAAATTTTGGAAAGGGATACTTAAATTCATTGAAAGAACGTTCTGTGTTCTCCTCGTTCTCTTGTTTTCTTCTTGTCAGAACCTCTCTTCTTCAGTAGAATATTATTTTTAATTTTTCTTCAGTGCTACTCATATCAATATTAATCCGCTCAATTAATTTTAAAATCAGCAAATGAAAATTAGGAATGAAGTGCGTACTTGTGTTCTCCTGAAGTAATAAAACGAGTATCCCCTTATTTGTATCATGTACGTGAGAATTAATATAAATAATAATATGTTAATACAACAGAAACGATAAATACGAAAAACGAATATTGATACTATAACAGTTCAAGAACATATAAAGTATTTGGATAAATTGTACTACATTGTTTAAAGAAACGAAAAAAGTAAGTATTTACTCAATTTTCAGAAAAATGAGAAAATCTTTTGTGTTTGGTCTAATACGGATTGCGATATAACAAAGATATTATAAAGGTTTCTTTTATAAGAATTCTGCATGTTTAAGTGTTTACTTCGAAATATCACAACATAGTGTTATGTAGAGTGATGAAAATTTAAAAAATTAATATAATTGTAATATCACTGTTATATGAGATATGGATCCTATTCGGGACGAATTTATTGTAACCATTTTAAGTACGTGAATGACTTCTCATTTTTGAACGATTTATGATTTAACTCAATATAATATTCATAATGACAATGGAACCATTGTGTATTTTCAAATATTATTTTGCAAGAATAGATAATTTAAAAGTTACGAAAATAAGTAAGAAATATCCCAAAAAACCCGTTCAAACGAAACGAATAAAGGTATGAGACACACAGTTCCTAGTGTATAAGAGTCAATGACCAATCTCAAGAAATATAACAATATGCCGAAAATACTGTATCTTCAATCCAAGTGAATTACGTTATATATATATATATATATATATATATATATATATATATATATATNTTCATTATTTAGAATGTTCCACTCACGACACCCTCATTTGTTTTTCATTCAATGGAAGGTCGGAAGCAAATGATTCAATTTTCAACCAGCTTTATTAAATCATTCATTAAAAGCATGCGGTCTATTTGAGTATTAATAATATTGACATGGCGATGAAAAGTTATTTCTAACAATATTAATTTACTAATTCATATTCTGGAGGAACGGCTTGCACAGCCCTGTTCGATTTAATATTTGTAGTACAAACAAATAGTTATTTTTCGTTTGAAAGGGTACATGATTCAATAGGTTTAATTTTTTTGACTCAAAACATTTTCAAACGAAATTCTTGGTAATTTAATCGTAAATATAATATTTTAACTTCTTAATATTTAATTAGTTGTTCTGTAAAACGAAGAAAATTGTAATGAAAATTCATCGTTAATGGCAAATTTAAAGGCCGAAGAGATTATCTATTTTGTTCGTTTCCTTTATATTGCAATACTATCGTGTTTTTTGGCTCATCAAGCACAAGCACTAAAATATTTTGTGTATCATATTGAAAAATATATTGAAACTACTTGATTGCAACAGACAATTCGACGTGAATTTTTTTGTCAGATATTTGAATTTTTAGTGATACATTACTTCATTATCCTGGTAATTAATGAATATTTAATCAACAACGAATGGACAATGATCGAACAATAGGGTACGAGATATCACAGGTAATGTGGATATTTGAGTGCAATGGATATACTTACATAACTAGAGGATGGACACAAAAATTTACAAAACGTCGGCACATTATTAATGATAATTACATTCAATTGGCCAATACTGAGGAATTATAATATTAATATTTAATTAACATTGTTTATTGACACAGGGGTCAAAATGTGTAATTAATTTCTGAAAGTTATTCATTCCTAAACATTATTCCTAGGAGAGTCAGACAATGAACAATGTGTTTAATGAAATTTCATCGTCCATACCTGTCCTGATATTATTTGTTGCTCATCAATTGGGAGTTTATTTGCTTGATGGATCTCCTAGTTTCAAATGATTTTATTTTTATGACTGATTTTGGGGTTAAAACCACGATACCAGTTCTTCCATTCCCAAATATTTAAGAAGTCTCAAATATGAAGAAACCAATAATTATGATAGAACTATGTATATCGTGAAAAGAAAATATTTTACGGAAACTATCATTTATAGAGCTAAGTCCATTGTAAATAAACTTTTTCATGCATTTTACTCTCATAATTTTCCATTTGTCTTAAATGTATTAATGATTCAAGTGCCAAAAATGTCGTTAACATTAATTTACAGACAGATAATTGAATTATATGGTATAGGAAAATAGTCTTGGGGAATAGATCAAAAGAAAAAATACTTTATTCTTGCCAATGTTTCGGATATATTTTATCAGTTCTCGGGTCTTCTTACAATATTTCCACAATTGGGTGCAGTAAATAAGTTGGATGTGCCTAGTGTGCACGTGTGTAGGTTGGAGACGTGGATTAGTGACGTTGATGTTTTATAAATATTGTAACAAACCGTGAGAATACATAAAAATATTCGAAACGTTGGCGAGATACCTCAAGATAATACTCCTGTAATATCAGTGGTCAAGAACTATATGACATTATATGCTATTCTTGTGATTTTAAACTGCTGAAGTTCGTGCCTAAATTGAATTAACTCTCTTTCTCAGTTACGAGATCTGACGAGTGTAGCGAATAGAAATCATTTGTATCATCACATACATTAATAGGAAAATGTCCTTCAATTTTTCTATCCTTCTGCGTAACCGGACGGAGTAATTTACACTAAAGAAGTATCGTGTTTAACAGCACGAAAAGACGCGTCGAGGATTTCCTCTATTTCATTTTTCATCTTTTCCTGTCCGAGATGTCAGCATTTCAACATTACACCAAAAGAAGAGACAATAATTCTCATTTGTTTAAAAACGATTGAACTTGATTTCTTGGTTTCTGACAAAAAGAAGCGTCTGGTAAATGAGAAACAATATTCGTAGGGTATTGAGTTACGAGATGATCCATTGTGCATTATCATGCACAATTCATAACTGTTCTGATATCCTGTTTACATTGTTTAATGCTAAATAGGAAACTGAGAGCAACTTACCCGCGAGATGGGGAAATGGGAGAAAGTAGTATATTATCCAGGGAAAGTAAATTGTCTTGCTACATAGAAGTAAATATTCATATTTTCATACAGAATAGGTTAGTTTCAATTTCACAATAAACTGCATGATTGGTTGAGATAAGATCAGATATTGAAAAGATCTTTTGAATGTGTTTGCTAACATTTCGCAAAATTTATTTTCTTCTTCAGGGTATTTTTATATGAACATTTTTCCACACACTAAGCCCCTACACTCTCCCATGCCAGACTTACATACTGGAGCAACTTTCTACTATATCGTCATTTGGATCACAGATCTTTATAACACGTACGTGTTGTGTAGCGATATAGCAGATTAGTAAATAGAGTGAACTGGACACAAAGTGGAAACAACGCAAACAAAGTTTCCAGTGGAGTTTCGTAGCGTGTTGTGGAGTATTTGGGGTTTTGTCATATGTCTGTTAGAACACTTTTTTCTGCAAACCTGTAGAACTCCCTCACGACGAAAGTTAACTTTCAAGGTGTTTAGGATAAGAATTAAAAGCTACTGTGGTTTCTGGGAAATAAGAAGACTGAACTTGGATAAGGTAAATACTGGGATGGTATTGCTCATAAAATTAACTGAAACATCCACAAAAAATTAGGAACAGTATAATAATTTGATTTATAAGATGACAGTTAATGACGCATGTATGTGTTTGCATGGTTTGTCTCCTATTACATATTATTTAGAAAAATAAAATTGTTACACAGTTTTGTCGTGAGATAATTGTGTACATAGTGCTGGATATATTTATGACATTACGTCAGCGAGTAATAATGATGAAGATTGAGGTACTGATTAAAAATTATAAATTATTATAAAAACATACACATTTGAACTTGGCGTCGAAATTAAAAGCACTCGGTTATGGGCTCAAATATTTGTCTTCAATTGGTCTATAAATCAAACTGAATCTTTAAAGTACGAGTTAATATCAAGAATGAGTATGAGAAAAACAGAGTACTTAAACCCATTATGACAAGTTAATTTTTATGTTTACGTCCAGGAAATTTTATGCTTCAACACAAGGAAATAATATGGTCAATGTGACTCGCTGATGTTGTATGTCTTAACAAAACGGTTCTGATTATGCTGCTGAAGCAGATTGTCGCGATGTTAATCCCTCCATTGATACGTATGTCGAAGTTTTTTGTTTAGTCCAGGCAATATATTAGTCCTCTTGCACATTCTTGTGATATCTATAGTGCTCTAATATAATTGATTTCACAATACATAAATAATTCATTAAATTTTTAAAATAAAATTTAACCAGATTTTAACAGGACGCGTACATTTACAAACGTGTTTTAGAGTCCCGCAATGCACAATCGGAAAAAAATGTAAGAAGATCACATATAGAGCTCTATTGAATATTCATATTGAAAATTAGGAGTTTGATTCTGATATTACGCGTATTAAAAATATTTTATCAAAGTGTATGTGTTCGTAAGAATGTCACTGAGAAATTTAAATGATTTTGTTCGTATTGGTTTAAATATTGAATGGTTTAAATGAAGTTATATTCTCAAATAGTGCATTGAAGTTTTATTCATTACTCCTGTTTCACTTTAATATTGATCCATCATACATACAAGGTTCTAATATGTAGCATCCATGCCGTCGATTCTCTACAGTTGTGATCAGAGATGATGCAACTTTACAAATGTTGTTCTATATCAGTGACGAACACATGACAAATGGTCAACACGTATTGTTGAGACAATGGTAATGCGTGACTCAATTTTCCTGAGAACACGACTGATTGTCTAACGACGAATATTCGTCTACAAAGATGGCATGATATGAGATACTATATGTCTCTTGTAATACAACCTGATAAATTTTGACATTGCATTGAACTATTACAATATAATAAAATTATGGAAAGGGGTTGATTTCCAGCATTATATTCCTATATCACAATGACCCATTTTGTATGATATGATTTTCAAAATCACGAATAGGATCATTGTATATTACTTTCTCATATACGTAGTATATAGAAACTTTTGTAATCGTGAAAACATTCGAAAGCGAGATTTCGACGGAAATGTCCCTTTTGGTTATCCCAGATTCAGATAAAGTGGTTTTTGGCAAAACGTCCGTCCTTCTGCGCGTCCGTCCTTTTGTGCTTCCGTCTGTCCGTCTGTGCGCAGCGATTCTGAGTAAATGGGTGGATCAATTTTATTCATATTTTGTATTCACGGTAGAATTTACTTGTCGTCGATGCACGTGCTATATTTTTTTTACTTTGAAACAAAGGGTACTTCACATGAAGGTCAAAGTGCTCTTTTTAATATTTCTCAGAAACGGCTTCAACGATTTTGCCTAAATTTGCAGTACGTAAGGTACAATTAGTACGCATTAAATTCGCATTCGCGGTATTTCGCTTGAAACTTTGGTATAGACGCAGTAAAATACGAGTGTAGGCTGACAAGTAATGCACATATGCTTGTAGAGCGCGAACAGAAACAGATCGGGCAAGAAGTACATTAAAGTACAATTCAAAAGTTTCAAAATTAAATATTTATTTTTCATCATAGTCACCGTTAAGCCTAACACATTTCTCCTAATGTGTAACAAGATTTTTCATTCCGTCACTGAAAAATTCTTCCGACTTCTCTCGAATCCAGGATTTGACAGCTGCCTTCACCTCATCGTCCGAGGTGTAAAGTTTTCCCTTGAGGTCTCTCTTGAGTAGAGAGGAAAAAAAAGTCGCGAGGCGCAAGATCGGGTGAATGAGGAGAGTGTGAAATCGGTTCAAACTTCAGGTTTCGCAGAGCCTCTCCAGTTGCGCGCGAGGTGTGTGGACGAGCGTTGTCACGTTGCAAGATTATTGGCGCCAGGCTGCCTCTAACACGACAAACTCGACAAACTCGACAAACTCGACATCGGATTTTTGAATTAAATTCTTGAACGATTCTGAAGGTATTGTCATTGAAATATATATTTTTTCTATTAATTATTTAACTCGAGAATATATACTATTCTAGAGATTATATGCATTTGGATTAGAGATTAATTTGAAAAGGAGTTTAACTGTAGCATATACAAGAAATTGTTCACGAGCCACGATGAGGCAATATGACTAATTGGGAGGAATCCATTTTCATGTGTGTTTCATCTCTGTTCGTTATGTGACACTGTGAATGTGAATATAGCTACTCTATTATAACATCATCTGTAGACTCTGCTTTGATGAGTTTGGCCGTATTTTCTTTTGAACCCAAGTAGAAATGTCTAGTCGTAACGATGTCGTTACGTCGTCGTCTAAGTCGTGCCAACGTCGAAGAACAATGTCATGACGACGTTGCCACCGCGTACGCATGTAACGTTGATTGGAAAACGAAGTCCTTATGACGTATTCACACGACATATTTGAAAACCTCAATGTTGTAAAAACTGTCCGATGTCGTGTAGTGACTCCTCGACGACGTTACCAACCCGTACTCATGCAACATCGATTTGTCCTGTGAAACGTTTTCTCGGCGTCACCAATTCATCTCTGAATGCAAAAAACTTCTTATTTGTTAAATATTTTTGTAACCCTAAAATTTTCCAAACGTCCTGGAAGGATGTTTCTTGTAATTTCAAAATTATGGACGTGTGTATATGGAAAGGATTGCAAAAATTTGCCATGTATAGAAATGATTTTATTGCGTTTTATGTGATTGTGATTTTTCTTTCCTTCGTGGGAGGAGTTTGCGTGGTCTCAACTAGATGGTGCTTACAGCAGTTTTTTAAAGGGACGTATTTTAAAGTAACTTTCTGACTAATGTATTTGTTTGGTGGAATGTATTATGTAGAGTGTGACTATTGCACTATATAATGCATTTGTGGCAGATTACGAATTATTGCGTTCAGATCATCGTGGACCCATGCTAATGGGTAACTACAGTAAATACTTATTTTACCTGTTCTCAATAGTGGGTTATAATAGTGACAAATGATTACATACTCTCTTATTATTTTTAATTACATGCTTTAATTAATGTTGAATAATAAATTTTATTGTCATCGTTTTACATTTTAAATTTAATTTAATAGTATCAGTAGATGAGACTTTTGTCATTAGCCTAATTTTCTGTGAAATATTGGTGAAAATACTTGCAAAATACGTTATTGTGCTCTACATTCTCATTAAATTTATGTAAGAGAAAATGTAATGGTTAAATGTCTTTGATTTTATTGTTTTGTGTTTAAAATCTACAAAATTTAAGAGATTAACAAAAAATTAATTCTTTTATCAATTTTGTTGATTTATAATGAATTTGTGAATTGGTTTTCTAACCTATTTCATCTTATTTAATTCCCTAGAACAATACAGTCAACACTTTAAGTGTCTGGCCTCTAGTTTAGTCTACTCCGTCGTGGCCCGCACAACACAGTAGTACTGCAGGTTGCATGTTCACTCAACAGATAGCTAGTGAAAGAATAAATTTCTTGTATAAACTACTTGCACTTGGGTCAAATAATACAATAAGATTATTACGTATGTGTATTTAAAAAAAAATATGGGTGTTTTATTATTTTTCTATAAATGCTACAAGGTACTACTTTGAGAATATTAAATCGTAATTGAATTTATGATGTTTATTTTATTATTAGAAATAATTATTATTTATATTTCAATTCCTAAATAAATTACAAGATTTATAGAGGTAAGGTACACACGACAAATTCATGTAATTGGTCACGTCATGGAAAATACAATTCTTTATTCAGGTCTTGTACAACGTTTTTCCAACTCGTTTATCTAAGAGGGGATGGTTAAATGTTGCTGTTAAATGGATAGAGGAAACTCACATTTTTTAAAATTTCGAGTATGATCGATTTGCAGGAATGTACGAAAACCGCCTTTCAAGAGAATGGTATTCGCTCTTAGGGGTTTGCTTATTGTTCTGAGTGGATGGATCTTACATTTTTTATTTAGTTGAGTATCACTATTAATTTGAAATATTGGGCACAAATATTATTTAAAATTAAATTTCTGAATAAGTGTGTTGCAATTTAAAATCTATACATGGATAATAAAAACGTCTGATTTAAACGAATGCTATTAAAGGTCGAGTACACCGAAACTCATCGTAGAAAGACCAAGTCATTATGATTCTATCATCATGAAAAACAAAAATACCCGTAACATTGGCTTTCATTTCGTATATTGGAAATGTCAAAGGGCCATCTGCATTACATCCCATCCTAAGCAAACGTTGCTCTGGAGTGCTCTAATCATGCTTCTAGTCTAGCGTCATACTCGCCTTGTCTGTGCGGCGCCATCTGCTTCGTCCTTCTGCCTTCTAGTAACGTTAATTACGAGTGCCCGGAACACACCCGTTGACCATTTCTCCCTTACTCTCCACCTCCTCTTCGAAGTTTGAGTGAAGGCGTATCTGCCAACGGAACTCTGTCGCAAACCACTTCTTGCCCTTGACGCATATATTCTCTGTTAGTCTCTCCTTCTAACACGAACAAGAAGAAAAACTTCCGTGGACCGTGGTTTAATTTTATTCCATTATGTAGACAATGATTATATATTAACCAAGGGTGAAGACCCTGAAATGAGTCCTTTGGGAATAAATAGCTGCTACTAAAGGATAGTATTTGATAGGTTGATAGAAAATAAACACGCAAAAATTAAAGATATTATAAATTAAAGTGGACTCGTGTAACTAAGTCTTCCTATATTTATTAATTTTTTCATGTCTTATTTCAATGGTGTGGCAACGTTCAAGCCATTAGGCGTGCTATTTTCATAATCGTATCTTTTGGGTGAAGGAATGGGGAATGAAAGATGAGTTTGTAAAGAATGCAAGTTACCGAACTGATATTGAGTTGACATATGGAATAGGTGAGGGAAACCCCATCCGAAAATCTCAACCTGTTTGGGTTAGCGGGGCATTAAATTCACTCTCTTCTTTTCAATAGACGGTAGTGTACAAGGACGCGACCAGTACGCCACGGCTGTCAGTGTGTTCATGTTTAATTAAGAGATATTTTGGGATTACGGGAATCCTTTTCAAAATCGTATTTGCCACTTTTTTAAATTTTACATGGGATACTTCGCCTAGTATGATTAGTTACGACATCAGACATTTTTACAAATATGCCAACAACTATCTCAAATCGAATATATAGAAAGAATGGGAATTTTGCAAAAAATATTTATGGAAATATTGACCTAGTGAACAGGATTCGAGTCTAAATTTATGTCTCAAATATAGCGATGTGACGATGTTGAAGTTTGTTATATAGCTTTGTAATATAACGTACATCAATGGAGTTTGCTTGAAAATTGTAACGAATAAAACCAATAATTGTTTCAATTATCCGTCTGTACCCACAAAACATTCTAGGGCAAAAATAATACGCACGGGAAGTTACCTCGACTAATAGTAATAAGCTTTATCTCTGGTTTCGTTCAATAAATTCTCATGAGAATATACTTGGTAATTGTGGTGCTTTAGCAACATTATCAAAGCATGATAAATTAAAAGTCGTTTCTATGTTGCTCATTTTTTTATTATTGGTATTAGAAAGCTTTTTCGGCTGCATAGCAACCATCGTCAGTAACATACACTGAGTGTTGAGGAATATTTTTGGCGAATATATTTTTGGCATTCGCCAAAAATATTCCTCAACACTCAGTGTATGTTACTGACGATGGTTGCTATGCAGCCGAAAAAGCTTTCTAATACCAATAATAAAAAAAATGAGCAACATAGAAACGACTTTTAATTTATCATGTCATGAGAATATATATGAACTTACTTTAAAATATTTTTCAAGGTCTATAAAAATCGTTTTCCGCCACAACAACATCCAAAAAACCCTCCACTGATTGTTACAAAATCTGAAACTGTGACCAATGATGTCATTCCAAGCTTGAGCTCTTCTTAAATCTGTTTGAAAAGCTTCGTCTTATGTGCGTTAGTTTCTGGAAGTCCATTTCTAATTTGTGTCTGCTCTAACACTCTCTACAAACACGTTCTCCTCCAATTCCGGCTGAAGTGTTACGAACTCCGGATGCGAAGTTTCATTCACTTTCCCAACTACCACACAGCCGCTGCTTAAGACAGCTTATGAAAACCGAATTCATATGGTAATCCCTCGTATATTTCCCGCTCTGATGCTCATTGAGATACGTCTCATGACTGAATACATTGCGACACACAAGATTTGGGTCCCGAAATAGCTAAGTATATGATCACTCAAAATATATGAGACTGTCATTTGATTTTTATTCATCATTGGTACTCGTGAAATAATTTTTTGCTCATTATACGGAGTTTATATTTCTGCTCATCAAATTAGCAGACGTTAACTACATTTTATTAATTTAATTACGGATTGATATTGAATGAAATACACAAGTCGAGTACAACCATGAAAATATATTTACTCCTCTCAATATTGGGATTTCGATTTTTCTACATGATGATATGAAAGGGAGTAGATGCTATCAGATGCTTAGTACTTAAAATTGTAATTGCCCTCTATATAAAATATTGTTTTGATGTATTCATACAAATATTGTGACTGAAAAACTCATATCTAAAAAAATAATTGGAAAACCAATTTTACAGAGCAAATTTCTCAATTATTCTGAATGCTGTTAATTCCCTATTAAATTTACTGATTACTGTATAGAATATAACACAAATACCTTTACTTTAAAAATATGGTTAAAAAAATTCTCAAGTATATTTTGACTAATTAAATCGGTAAGAAAGAGAAATATGAAAGTTTCAACAAACAATTGAACGCATCTTAGTGTAGAAATTTTTCACAATATATACTATTAGTTTAACTTCTTTGGAATTACAGCTTAAAGTTATGTACAAGGATCATATTTATTAAAACAATACTTAATACTGTAGGTGTAATAACTTTACTTTGGAAGTTTTCGCATTCGTTGTTAAATTTAATAGGTGGAAGTAGAAAAGTTGAACTTTATAGTATTAGAGTCTTGTCTTCTCTAAAAGTCTAGAAATATCTTTCAGAAGTACTTAAGTCACGTTTGATTCACTAGTTTAATATTCAATATCAATACTTATTCCTTAGACATAAATTGAAAATAAATGAAATACTGAATGTTATTGACCCAGACTGTGTTCATTTCAAATGAGCGTGCTAGTTGCCCATGCTCAGACATCAATGAATATGATGCATCATAAACGGTGAATAATTATTTCGCTTGATAAAATGTAACGCCCACTTGGAACTTGTACGTCAGTTCTTGAGATATTTATTCCACACTTTTTATTTATTTCTGATTTACTAAATCGGCGTGAGATTATTACATATTCTGGAATTGTTTTATATATTTTAATATGTTATCATGGTTTTATCTTGCCTTCAATATCAACTATTATTAGTTAAGGATTGATAATTTCTTTACAGTATGTGCAGGAACTTAATGCCAAGAGTATCAAACCGATGAGACATAAATATATTTTTACTGCTTTATTTCAACTAAAACTATTATTGTATCAATATTTTAAAATAATATGTCAGTCATCTACTAGCAAAGAATATTTAATATTTGTTTATACACTTGAAGCCTTGATTTTACGTTATGATTGAGCTATTAAACATTCTATTCCTGTTATCCATAGGTTACCAGTGCAGGAATTGGGAAGCAGATATAATGGATTCCTAGGTAATTTAAGGAACTGGAACATCAACTGGTGAAAATTATTTTTTAAAGGGCGCAGGTGTGGCTTGTTACTAACAAGTGGCCCTCGCAAAGCTTATTTGTAACGAGGTACCTTATGCGCATTCTTGTATAGATTGATGTCATAATTGCATACTGAAAATACACTATTGCAGTGCCATTGCCTTAACTACTATATTATCAGAACAAAAATTAGAGATTAGGAGGCAGTACTTTATCTCAATAATATTAATTGTTAATTTCTTCTTAGTTTTATCTTTTGCATAAACTCTTTTCTGTTTCATGATCGTTTCTATAAACTTTGATATTCTGTCCAAGTTTAATTTATATTGATTCAATTATCATGTTCTCAACTATCGAATTGTGATTCATTCTGAATCGTAAAAGGTTGAAAGAAATTCAGAGGTGTAAGAGCAAGGAGTGTGAGAAAAAATCAGAGAAAATCGATAAAGACCGAAGAAGATATTACACAATCTCAGTTCCTTATTCGAATGTTTACGCGAGGAGACAGATGAATGGAAGAAAGAACAGAGGGTTCTTTTCAAGGGTGGGAAGTTTATTTCTTCCTCTTTCTTTGACATCAAATCCCGTAACTTAATATAATATGGCGAGGTTTTAATGCCCATTCTTATGATATTTACTCTGTATTTAAACACTTATTTCGCAGGTTCTTCTAGAATTTCACTCTTCTTATTTCTTCCAAATTATTATTGTGCTCAACAAATTTTTATAACCCATTTGTTTTAGGGCTATAATTGTCTGGCTCGTACTTTTGACTTAAGGTATCTCCTTTCTCACATATTTTCGTCGTATATTTCAAAACTTTGAAAGTTTTCTGTCACCTCTTTCTTCATCGTAGATGTAGTAACTCATAAAAATTATGTACCTACTTTATTCTGTCCACAGTTATATAAATCAACTTAAATATTCCCTTTTTTATTGAATATTAAAATCGCCATGTACAGTTAAAAATTCATCCCACCGTTTATTTAGAATAAACAACTTTTTGTTTCCTGTATTAGGAAGTTTCTTGAAACAGATGGTTTCGGGGATGAATTAACGTGGGTCAATTCCAAGGTTCGTAACAGAAGTGGACAGAGTTGCGACAAGGACCGTGAAGACGGTCATTTAACTTGAAGTTTCGCGTTAGAACTCGAAGCACAACTTCTAACAAGTAATGTTTCATTGTTCCGTTCTGTGTGGGAATCTGCGGACATAACCGCTATCTCAACATTTGTGAAGGAATAAATCTTTATGGTTCTTTCTATACGTAAATAGGGAATCTCAGAAAAATGATTCCGATAGACATGAAATGTTTTAAAACAAAAAATATTCTCAATAAAACTGAAACTCGAGGTGGCAGGAAATACCATTGAGATACCAAGCATTCTCACATATTATTGTGCACGTTTTGAAAGTTTAGTCTCATCTTTATTCAGTTTTGATTTAATGACATCATAGCTCAAATAACATGAAATTATTGGAAAATATTTTTTTCAGTGCTCTGAAAATGAATTACAACCGCAGTGACTAATATAGTCTTAAATAAAACAAATATTTGGTTGATGCAAATGAAGCGAGGAAAATTTTTTCGTCAATTCAGTACTGTGTAGCAAAGTGGATTGTCAATTTAAGCATATTTCTTTATCGTTTTCCATTGTATTCATAATTTAATGTTGACAAAAGTATATAAGTAGCAACATTAATTAGAAGACAATTATAATGTTATATTCATTTATCTATTATATCCTTTTGCTACGTGTTATTTATTAGAAACTAGCTGATTACCCGGCGTTGCCCGCGAAGTTTCTTAGACTCTTTTCTTTCATTCAGGAAAAATAAATCTATCAATAGTGGAAGCTCTCAAAATACTTATACTTACCGACTTTTAAAAAGTGTACAGCATCCTAACTATTCAAATTCCAAATAATACAAATTTATCGCATAACTTGACTATGCACTACACTATCTTGCGGGAGCCGCGCTGGTCAATTTTTCAAGACATGTCGCGACTACACCATTTCGTTTAAAATTTTGGAAAATCTCTGGTTACGATTTAATAGGGGTATGTTCGCCAGTACTAGTCTTCTATTGGTCTTCCAAATATGGAAGCAGTTTCAAATTTGTCTACGATTGGTCGAAAGAAGGTGAGGAGCTTTTGCCCGCGTCGCAGGAGAGTGGCATTGCAAACCTAACAAATCCAAACTGCTAAAAGCGCGCGAATATTTTTGTGAGCCCTTTTATATTTCTTGGACCGTACTATCGCTTCGTTACCATGATACTTTTGTTGAAAATCTAATATCTAATCGAATCTCGATTCTAATAATGTTGTTCCGAGCTTTACAGGATAAATTTTAACTCCCTGTTTGGGCGCAATTTCGCATGTCTAATTTGTTGCAATTAATTCTATACTCTGTTGCTGGTAATCATGCAATAAAATTGTAACCCCGTTTTGAGAAAATACTGAAGTTTATGTATGACTCGTTTAATGTGCCAACACTTGATGTTATTAAAAATTCAGATACCTTCTGATTGCGGTGCTTTAGCAGCGTGGTTTATACACATTTCATTGAACTGAAGGTGCTGAGGGCTGGTTCGGTCTTGCCTTTAGAAGGTAAAAGTTGACGTCTAACTTATTTGCGTACAAGGCGAGGTCTTAGGGTCGAGACATATTAAGTTCTCCTGCATTCAGATTCTACATTAAGTGGAAATTTGTTGAATACAATAAATTATTGGATATTTTTCGAATAAATATATAAAAGATTCGTCTACTTAACTTTCTAATGATTAGCAGCATAGTTGCACTTACTTTGCGTTCTTTTTCGACGAGTCCTCTCTGGTAAGAACTTTACTTAAACAATTGTTCTGTAAGAAAGATCAATGTTTACCCTGTAGGTAGATTCTATTAGAGAGGCTTGGACTTTCTGCGCTGGGTTAAAGAATAATGACAAAAAAGGATATACAGTGGAAAATATCAATGAGTAATACTATTACGTGCATCAATGAAGAATACATATTCTGAGACCTGAAAAAAACGTTCCCCTGGAAGATTTCAGAAGTGCATTTATTTTGAATCGCAACGAATTTATTTATTCTTGCAAATCATTTCCTTGATGTTACAATTACCTTCTGGTTTCTCGTTAATTTTTATTATTTTAAGATTGTGTTTAACGTTGGCTTCAATAAATTATAAGTTTTTACTACAGACATGATTTGGAATGAGGCCGTTTGAAGCTTTATACTCTAAGATCCTTTTAACACACTTATCCTTCTCTGTACGACATTCTTGACGATGTTGAAATTCATTTTTGTTGCAACTTTTTTGGTCACTTTTCTTCGTCTTAACCTGTTAACTCATACTCCACCGATACACGCTATTTTTCAGAGGTTCCCCTTCAGCGTTCTCTTTCAGGTATACAACAGCGTCGGGATTCGAACCAGGGTACATTTGGTTCACAAAGCGAGGACGTTACCGCTCTTGTTTTCTTTTCTGACATCTGGAGCCCTGTGATACAGGCAAATTTTTGATCTTGTATTGCGCTCTCTTAGCGTTGGTACCTCTTATTATCGGCATCTACACTTAAGTATCCTAGTTTCTATATCAATGAATACTTAATCATGTAACTAAGTTTCTATTGAACTTTACTAGGTAGTGACGCATCTGTTCTCAGTCACACTCATCTTTTCGAATGTACTTATCTAGCAAGCGAAACCTTTTATTCAGTAGACGGTACTCTTTTTTCAAAAGTATACCTGAAATATTTTTAACTATTAAAAACATTATTTTTAATTATTTATAGTAGAATGAATATAATCGTTATTATATTATAGTACATACCATTTTCAACGTTCCTATAAAACATATATCAAATATTATAATATAAAAAAGTACAGGGACAGTAGAAAATAGATCTGAAGAACCAAGCCACGCGTTGTGGCGTCAATTGTAATAGAAAAAATATATGGGGGTTGAAATGAAAATTAATTACTTACCTAGCCCACTGAGCAAGCTTTATCGGGGATAAAATATGTCCTCATGCTATAAAGTGACAAAGACAGGATCGGGTTCGACCGATAATTTACGTGAAATATACACTAATCTTTCGTAAAAGAAACACAGCTTTTATAAACATTGCTTTAATCATTTTTACCCTCGTTACAAAAATACATTATACTTCACATTTTCCCATTCAAACACTTCCAATAAAACATGCGACTAATCACCATCAAATTATACATGTTACAATTTAACTAAATTTATCACTTTGAACGGAATGAGTCCGTTTGAAAAGATATTAAATAATATTCTTTTAAGAAAGTTCATCCTACTGATGTAACCACTGTTCATTATTTAAACCTTCCTTCACATCATACATTTCAACAATGAAATACACAATTGCCACAAGAGTCTTTGGCGCACAATTATCTTGACTTGAAAATTTTTTTTTACACATTACAAAACGAAAAAGGTACTGTAAATGGCCCACCAAAGAATTATCTTACAAATGAGGCGTAATTCATCACCAACCGTCGTGGGATGTCGTGACCTTAGGACGGCGTGGATTCACCGACCACGTCTCGCCGCTTTGACCCCATCCGTACCAACGCCTTCTGCTGCGGAGCCTACCAGTTCGATTCCCTTATCGGATGTTGGATGTCGATTGAAGTCATCTCAAAGCACAACTTGATGAAAAAGTAAATGCATCACTTGGTCTCGTACTGTTCAATTTTACCTCTCATAATAAAGTATGATTGTTCATGAAGCACTAGCTCACTGCATTAACCGGTCTGTTCATGAATGTCGGTTACCATATCACATTCTAGAATGAGCAGATGCGTCTTTGACAGCGCATTGACGCCGAAGTGTCTTGTCAAAAGAATATCCCGAAACGAAAACAGAATATTCTTGAAGATCACAGAATTCTCTAAAATTTGAAGTACGATTCTGGAAATCTCAAGCACAATTCTGGTCGTCTCGAAATTCTAAATCACATTTCTCAAAATCAAATCACCGAATTCTCTGAAAAGTCACAGTTCTATAAAATCTCAATCAGTGTCCTATGTCAACGATCTTTCTCTACCATCTCGAAATTCAAAATCATAATGCTCATAAATCTGAAGTACAAATGCCCTAACACAATTCGTCCTCAAAATCAAATCACTGAGCTCCCTCGAAGTGTCTTAGGTCCAATCTTAAATAATAAGATCCCTACTCCTCTGACGGAACTAGGAAACAAGCTCCTCCCCACGGTGGCGTCGTTGATCTTCCTTAGCCAATTCCTAGTAATTTTTCAGTCACGTGGCTTTTCCTCAATTGGTTCAAATTTCTATGACGTAGTTCTATTCTAACCAATAACAGCTTATTTTAACTAACACCACTTGGTCTTGTGACTCGGTATGTCTCCTAAAGTGACCTCTAACTTACAATCAACGGATGTGTGACGCACTTTCCTTACAAGGGTCTATTTATTACTAAAAGAACCCATTTCTCTGCCCTCTGCAAAATAACACTTAAGTTTGACATGTCTGCTAACCATCATTTTAACCATTCTTCCTTGTGTGTACAGGTGGTAGCCTGTACGATCGTCACCATTCCTTTCTTCTCTGTCCCTTTTTCTTCTTCAAAATTTAAACTTTCATCGCTCAACATCGTCTAATTGGGATCTCCTTCTGGCGAAGGGTCTTCGCACAGACACCCATTGACTCCTTCACAAAGCTAAACCCATTTATTTTTTTGCTCTGTGGTTCCTCGCAATATCACAACTTCTCGTTTGTTCTCCCCATCCACGGTGTCTATACGCTCATTTCCAACGATGAGTGTCCTTCGTCTTTCATTATTTCATTTTGAAACATGCCAGATCTTTTCCAGAATTACTAAAATGTATTATGAAAAGCTACAACCAGCTGCTTGTTATTGAGTTTTGGATCGCGCCTCGACGCGTACTTAAGTAAGGGTCGTTCCCCCTTCCACAATCTATTATTAGACCTTCGACAGATCTTTCTCCCCAAAAAGGTCTTGTCTGCGTCATTGGAGGGCTCTTATTAAAAGGCGTTTTATTTTCCTACATACACAGATTCCCGAATGTTAAATTTCTTCCATTTATTTCGAAGCTTTCATAACAATATATTAATAATTAATTATTATTACAATATACACATAAAGTGTTGTCAGAATAAATTGATTTGACATATAACGGTATGTCTCACCATTAAACATTGCTTCGCGATGTAAAACATGAACATACTTGGAAAATCGAGCTTACGGTTACTTAGTCTCCGGTAGTTTCTTCGGAGTTAGAAATTAAATTTTCAATATGTAAATATTTTTTCGGTAATAAGTAAACTTTTTGCACCATGATCCCATTTCGGTTCTGTGTCACAAACTTTGTGACAAGAGCAACGCACAGGTGACTCCATATTGTCTACGGAATAACCGTTGGTTTTCGATCACATTCTTAATCTGACTGTGCGTTACCGAGCTAATCTACATGCACCGTGGTCCTTCGTCGCCTCAGTGTGTAGCGGTGCACCCCGCAGCTAATGAGACGTGAACGAAGATTGGGTTTTGTTTGCGGAACGCGCCTCCAGGCTGTGCTCGCGTCGTCGAGTCGTAAGCTATATGCCAGGCGAAAGCTGAGTATAATAGAATGGGGCACCGTCTGAGATTGAAAGTGCGGAAAAGATGGAAAGGAAATGAAAATAAACGAATGAAAGCGTGTGTTCGGTTTCCCGATAGAGTACAAAAGATACGAATTTAATCTGGAATGGAATATTAAGGTAGAATATTGATATTCAGGAGTAAAATATCAAATATTTAAATTATTCGTGTACATGAGCAAATACATAGATTGAAAATTATTTATTGTCAGAAATTTTACATCCTGACGATACCTCAAATATTATTCACAAGTTGTTGGTATCTTCTTCCATTGTATGACTTGATTAAATTGTTTTGTAGTGTTGCACTGAAATTGCAATTTTTCTCTAACTCAATTTAAATATTTAATAAGCTGAACAGAAATGAACCATGCTACATGGAGTTCTAGTAGTATTTAGAATGGGTGAAAATTTGTACGAAGTACTAAACTTTTTTTAAAAGGGGTAAATATTTCTGAGTCAGCATGGATCAGTGGGTAGAGCGCTGAGCTGCTGGTTGGATGGCTGGTGTTCAAACCCCGGTGAGGTGGGGATTTTTATCACACATAAACATCCGGACTGGTTTCCAGGCCTACTCAGTCTGTCGTAAAATGAGTACCAGGGTCTATCCTGGGGTCAAACCGGTCGGAGCGAGATACTGACCACATCTCCTCCTTCTACTACCGAGGTCAAATAATTGCGGAGCTCTACTCTCCGCGAACCCTGTTGTCCTTTGAGGGGCCTGTTGTGGGATAGTTTGACTTTTGGTAAGTATTTCTAGGTTTTTAGTGTAGTTCTAGATTTATTTTAGCAGAATGTTGTGAGAAAATGTTTAATTAATGTTCTCGGTAAAACGCATAAGAATTTTTCTGTGTTAATTAAATAGTATATCCTTTTTAGATCTAAAAACTCACATAAGTAATTTTCTCCTTTATTGACAGTCAACATTTGATCGCACGCGGTATTTTGTGAATATTATTATTTGATGTTTCTATATAATCTCTAACCAATTTGTACAACAATAAAACCTCTAGTGCTACAGTACTTTCGCAAATAGCTAAAATATAACAAGACCCTTCTATCATAATTTCAATAATTTTATAAAATTTTCTTTAGAATTAAGTGTTACGTTTTGTAGTGATTCCATTATCAAATTTTGTTTAGATTGAAGAGGATGCTCTGTAATATATATTTCCGCGTTTTCTGGTAAACTGATTTTTGATGTGAGGAAATATCTTTGGTAAACGGTATAAAATAAAGACTCATCTGGGACAAAATGTAGCTGAAGGCAAAATGTACTAATATACTTTGAGTATAATTTTTAAAAGTAGGATTGCCGGAGAGTGAATAAAAGATTGTTTTGAATTGAACAAAATTCAACTAATTATAATCTATAGCTGCTTCGCAGTTGGACGAAATCGGATGCAATATATTTTGAGTTTTCTTTATTAGGCAGGTTGCGTTGTTTTAGCACATATCCGAGATCCTTGCAACTTTTTGGCCATCAGTAATTTTTGGCTCTTCTTCTTTAGAATACTAAAACGCGTTTTCTTTGAAGAATAGAGAATATTTGTTACTTACGTCTTTAACTGCAGTTTTATTACCTTGTATGTTCAATGACACACACTATTTGTTTATACAAAAATTAGTTTCGCCAGAAATAGAACTATCTGATGTACATTTCCGTTGAAAGCACGTGATAATGTTCAATAAATTGAACATTAAAATATGATTTAGAGTTAGGAAGTAAAAAACATAAACATAACTCTTGTCACAACAAAGTATCGTTAATTAAAATAGGTGGATAACTATACAACAATTTTTATCTATTTGTTCACAAAAACAATTGACATTGATATCCATCGTGTTTTAGAAATTCATATTAATATTCAGGAGGGATATTTTTGTCATAAGAGTAATCATAAATTCATTTGTCATAAATTTTATTGTTAGTATTTTAATTTAGCACTGACCGTAGTACCTATTTACCCGTACTATGTTCATAATTAATAATAGTGTCAGTGTTCGCGTAAGTATTTGTTCAGTGACCTCAGTTCATTTGCATTTTTGCAAAAGAAAACTGAATGGACCGATAATTATTCTGTAAAATTTATTATTACTATTATTATTTCTCAATATAAACACCGATATACTTGATGTTGGTGATTATTAATTCCTACATTTCAACCTTTATTAAAACTGAATTATTTAAGGAATAAACTACATTATTATAATTCCTTTAGATCGATATTTTTTGCCGAGCATCAAAATTTAGGTTAAAGTGATACAGTATTTTGAATACTTTTCAATAAAAATAAAAGTATCTCCTATAATTGCTATCTAATTTAAAATTTAATCACTAAAAAATGAATGAACTTTAATATAAATTCCACAACATAGCTTATTTGCATTATCGAATTTTTTTTCCCTGATCAACGAAAGTTTGAAGTGACTAATTTTAACTCAGTTTACCTTCTCTCTTCAATCATTCATAAGGTTCTAGAATTTAAACTTTTCAAAAATATTTTGTAATGAAACTATCCTATCCTCTTTAAATCATTAGAAAATTCTCTCATAACGTCATTCAAATTCAATTCATTCTCTATTAGTACGCTCTTTGAAGTCTCCGATAACGAAGTTCGAGGAAGAGAACAATGCCTCATTTTGAGGCGGAGTCGCATTTCCCAACTTTATTTGATCTTGTGAAGCAGAGTTCATTGATATTTATCCGAACTTAGCACATTTGAATTGTATTTTCAATCTTTCCGACCACAGTACATCACATAGAATGGTATTGTTTGATTTTAGGCGAAGATATTTTTAATATTTTGAAAGAGGGGATGCAAAATATTTATATTTAGCACCAGCTAACTACCTAGGGACTTTCCTTTGACCAATAGTTTTACACAGGAAAAAATTAAATCAATGTTTATTGTAAGATCAAAATAATTCTGCTTACTAGTTTTTAAAAACATATCTACGTACAATATCATAATTTTACAAATTCATAGTAATACAAATTTAATAAAAGATTTGATTGTATTTGACCTTCACCTCCAGAAGCAAGAGTAAATAAATTCCTGAATGAAACCACCCTTGAGCAAACAACGAGAAGTTGTACGTGAGAAAAGCAAATCAATCGAAATGTCACCAATTAGTCTAGCTCACCATTTTAGCCTTAGGAGAGATAGAGGTATTTAACTCCCTTAAGTGTAGAACTTGTACTTATAGGGAATCATGTGACTTTATCTGAAATGTCCCGAAATCTATGGATTAAATTGTCGTTTACGATTAAATATTTGTACACGACCCTCCCTTTCCATTCCACTCTGGGTTTCTGGGGCTGTTTCTCCCGCAATTGACCCCAATTGTGGCCCAAATGTGACAGTATCAGATGTGTCTCTATTCATCTCAGCATCTCAGAACGAATCCAGAGAAATTCGCCGAGAGCTATGTCGGTCGAATTTTCCCTTCAAAAGCAAGACACATCGACAGCAGTGCTACTGCACCATTTCATTAAAGTGCTTGTAAAATCTGAACTATTTGTACAAATTTTACAATTCAATGACATAAAAAAACTTTTTTAAGTGAATAAAAATCATGAAAATTGATGACGATTGATTTTTTCCTTACTTTGATTTAAGAGAGTAAATTATTTTAACACTTCTATTTTTAATAAGGTTTTTCCGATAATTAAGGTTAACCTTTGGGGATGTATGCTGACGCGGAAGTTTTGTAGAACTCTTTAAGGGAACAATATTGCAACTTATAGCTGTCATCCATCTCTAAGCGATTAGGCAGTATAAGTGAATATACCTCTCTTTTCACGATATCATAGACATTTATCGCCAAAATATTTTCTATTTTTCTTCTCACACATTAAAAAAATAAAAGTTAGCAAATGTTCTTTCTGATCATCATAACTGTATTCTTGCCAAATGTTATCACGGTCACTTCGGTGGTTTCGTTGCAACATTGTAGCAAACAGACAGACACACTTACCATTTCGCATTTATATATTTGCATAGATTCATCTAAAACCAACGAAATACAATCAAAACGTATGATTAAAACTTACCAGTGTTTTCTAAAACGATAAAAAAGGTAATCCAAAATAAATTGATGTGTGTTCCATATGAACTAAAAAATCAAGAAATGTATTTGATGTTTAATAATAACGTAGGAGAGAGAATTTGGAACAATTATGTGGTATGCGTACCACTAATGGTATTTGCCGCCGTCGCAGCAGCTATCGGGACAGCTCGGGCCGCCTCGGCCGACGTCGTGCCGGGCGCGCTCAAGTGGAGCGAGCGAAGGAGGAGCCCTTCCTTCCCCATCAGACGGCCTGCGCGGAGAGCCCACCGCGCATGGCCACCGCCACCGCCGCCATCCGGCCAACAGGTCACCGCCACCACCGCCTCCAATTTTTTGTTCTCCATATTCAAGACAACATCAAATGGAATTGTCACATTGACAATCTTAATTCCCAATTAAGCAATTTGTGTTACGCATTCCGAATCTTAGTTAACGCAGTTAGTCCACGTATTTCCCGTTGCGTATATTTTGCAAACGTTTACTCTTATTAGCGTTACGGCATTACCTTCTGGGGTAATTCCGGTCAGAGTATTCAAACTTTCAGAATTCAGAAGAGGATAGTTCGGATAATTTGTAAATCTCACCCCCGAAACTCTTGTAAACCTTTATTCAAGGAATTAAATATCTTAACACTTCCCTGCATTTATATTTATGAAACAGTCGTGTTTGTTAAGACCGAATTACTGAAGTGCCACCCTTTCTTTATACGAAACAGTCTCGTTCACGAACACTATACACGCAATAGTAGTAATATTCATCGCCCTAGAGTGTCAACCACTCTTTGCCAAAAAGGACCTTATCATTCGGGAATCGTTCTATATAATTCCCTGCCCAAGAATATAAAAGACATTATGAAATTGAATCTGTTCAAATCAGCGGTTAAAAACTACCTCCTGCACCAGTGCTTCTACAATGTAAAAGAATTTATTGATTTTAATAAAAGTTAAATTCGTCTTGTACTTTATCACGCCATTGCTGTAGTACTTTTTAAACAACTTATAACAATTTCAAAAACTATTTTCTTGCATGATTGTGTTGTCTTATGGCTCATATTAATTTAGTTTTATGTGTACTCAACTTTGGCACGGTTGTGTACATAAATTCTGTAGCCCCATCCTGGCCCGGGTTTTTCTCCGTTTTTCCTTCTGGTAGAGGCGGATTTATCATACAGGTTCTCTAGGCTTTGTCTAGGGGCGTGTTTATTGTAACAATAAATCGTGAATTTAGTGTTATTTCAATTCTTATGATTTTTAAACACTATAATCAGAATAATCTATAGTTCGATAATAACTTGTACATGTAATTTTTTGCTTAAAATTACAAACATATTGACATTATATATGTATTATAACTCGCAGCTAACTTTTTATCTTATCTAGGAATTTTTGCTGAAATTTTTGAATCCGCCTCTGCCTTTGTACCTTTGATCGGAATTGGTGGGATGGTCCCTTGCTAGCTTCCGGAGAGTAAATTAGTTTTTTTCCCTCCACGCGGTCATACGGAGTGTGTACTGTTTTTTGACAATAAATTTATTTATTATTATTGTTTTGAGGAAAAATAATTATTAAGAACTTTTATTATGATGTTTTTCGGTTGGCGAGACTTATTCTCATCCTTGAAAAAATATTACGTAATGTAATGGAGACTATTTAAAATGTTTGTCAAATTCAAAATATGAACTTAATTTATGCTGTGCTATGATATTGCTTCATTGTTCTATTTATTGAATTCAATTGCATTTGAATGCGCTTGTGTGCAGGGTTTTGTAACGCCTTGGGATAGTAATAGTGTTCCGCTTTAGGGAATATAGAATAATTTATTGAATAGTGTTCGGTAGTTACCATGGAATATTTGAGAGAAAGAACGTTTAGCGAACAATAACGTCTCAATATACGTATATTCCCACATGAAGGTATTATTGATGTATATTACGTTGTTTATATTGGATCTCGATATATTTCCGTTTTTCTTCTTTTGCTTCAGATTCTCAAGACAATATAGGAATAAGTAATAGTTGACGGACACCACTCAAAGTCATGTAACTTGTAAATTGTAACTACAGGAATCAGCGTGGCTCAGTGGATAGAGCACTGAGTTGCTGGCTGGAGGCTGGGGATCGATCCCCGGTAAAGTGAGGATTGTCATCACGCCTCAACATCCAGACTGGCCTACTCAGCCTGCTATAAAATGAGTACCAGGGTCTATTCTGGGGTCGAACCGGTCGGAGCGAGATGCTGACCACATCTCCTCCATCTAGTGCCGGGGTCAAGAAATCGCGCGAGCTCTTCCCTCCGCGAAGGCCAAAACCCACAAAGGACTGTAGTGCCAGATAAGAAGAAGAAGAATTTCTGATATACAACGTTTGTAATCAAATGTTGGTACAGGGCTTGCACACAGTGTGTCCAACGCTTCTATTTCGCCATAGTCTACAAGGAGAATGACAAATGTGCATCGCGTTATGTTAGCAATACTTTCACGTTTCTCTAAAATTAAATCTGTCGCTAACATCCAGTTAACTTTGTCTTGTAGCGCTACTCCGTCTCGAGCGTGTGGAGCGAATGTTACCTTGAGTCTGTTTGTTGTGTTATTAACATTTCTACAGAAAATAATCACTTTTATGGCTGCTATTACTATATTCGGATGATACTTCAATTCACAGACGTTGGCAATTCATATTGCATTATTAGACAACCAAAAGTAAATATACTCTAAATCAAAGTTACATGAGTATAGTAAGTTTTGGTTGGGTTCGCCTTCTCTCCCGCTGCATACTGACAGTTCCTTCTCACGTTATTGCCAGATTTAAGAAGTCGTACTACCACATCTGTAATCCCGAAGTGGTGGCCGATCATGGGTTAGACATTTCTCTGATGACTGATGATAGATGAAGATATGTGAATTTGATTTAATGAAGAAATGGATATTTGAGGAATGTTTTTGACGCTCTTCGATAGAAAATTGTGAATGCGCTCTTCACATGTTTTTATAACAAATGAAAAATTTACTTTGTATAACCAAGGATTCAGATTTTCATTATTATGTTTATTCAAGAGCACACGATAAAACCATTTTAATTGAAGTATTTAGATTTGTAAAATTATTCCGTAACTGGAGATTTTAGATCGGACCCCCAAATTGACCATCAAAATCTTCACCGAATACTAGTTCTGTCATATCTTAATGTTTGTTTATTCCCGGATTTTTTATTATTAAAAACTAAAATATGGTCACGAGTAGGCATTAAATTAGAAATTTCTGGTAAGATCTTCATCTCTATTCATTTTGTCTGGCGTGAGCTCGCACACCATATGTCCTGGTTTATAGCACAGAAAAACGCCTTCACGCTCAGTACCTGCGAGCCGTCTCGGTTCGTGTAAGAGCTCTTCACAGCATTTCCCAGACCTTCGCTACAGCTGAAGGCGTAATCCGGTTCATTTGTCACACGAAGTCTTTCCCTAGACGTCGTTCTCCTCTCTCACAGCTTTACTTAGAGACTGTGAGACCGAAAAGAGAGACAGCCGATGTTGCGGCTGCCCACCACATTTTAAGTCACCCTTTCGTCTCTGGCTTTTGTCCACGTAGGTCTAGGCGAACCATGACGGACCCTCCGGTACAGAATATATTTCCCTGTCGTTCCGTACAGCAATTTACATAGAGACTAACTTAGGTTAATTGATAATAGGACACTCTTCGCAAAAAAGAATGGAAATCAAAATGTTTGTAGAAAAAAAATCTGCACATTTTGTAAAAGTCTAGTGAAAATGCAGAAACGTTTATCGAGAAAAAAATAATATTTTTCGTTCTTAAGTACAATACTTTTCACAAGTAAATAACTTAAGAATTATATGTAATGCAGTATATTTATGATCTAACAAGATAAATTGTCTAAATTAAACAGAGAATTAAAAAAAAGTGTTCCATCTGCTTCTCTGTTTGTATAATATACATTGTTATAAATATGTTTTTGTTATGTTATTAATACATATTATATGTTGACGTGGTTTTGAAACTGAATGCTAAGTATCTATGTAAATCTATGTAATAAATTGAGAAACCCCTGATAAAGTCACAAACCTGTTGACTAAACGTTGAGTTCTTAAGATGAAAAGCAGTACAAATCTACCAAGAAATGTATTTATTAATGTAGTGAATCTCAAAATGGCAAAAGAAATTATTTTATACCTATATACGAAGATTGGGAATGGAAAAACCGCAATTGATTTCAGTAAATATACAAGGAAGAAACGATGAAAGACAGTAAATATTTAGGTAACATCTTTTTGTGATATGAAGTTATCAACATAAATCTGAAACCTGTAGGTAGTGCTTAAGTAAGCATAAAGATAAAGGTTGCTTGATTTTCAAGAGTACAGTTTACGAGATCTTAGGGTAGTGTATTTTTATGGCCCTTCGTATGTAACTGTGTAGATGTACGGGAAAACATTGAGAACTATGTTCATACCTCATTAGCTGGGCGCGTCATATGCACTTTTCTCAGATTGGAAGGTGTGAGTGGTTGGTGCAAAATGGATATTCTGCTTTCGGGAAAGTTACAGCATTATGTGAACAATGTTAATATGTTACTATCTCTAATGTAGGCGTACTCAACATTTTTGAGGCTGTGAACATTATCTTCATATAATAATAAATACGCTAACATCAAGCAAAATAAATTCTTTTTTACTCTCGTTCTTAGAAATAAATTATCTATAGTTTCTTAACCATCAACGGACAAAACATCAGCGTACAAAACACACGCAATATGTACGTTCGTAAAAAAAGAGAAAAATAACAACATTCAGTTAATATCAGTAAAGTTTTCTCCTTAATTTGAGTTGCAACGAGGTCAACGCACGTAACAACTATGTCACTATTAAGATGTGCCTTTTTATCAGCATTAATCAGAATACTTTTATACTTTCAGGTATACTCTCTGCCAAGAGTAATCACTGCCGAAGTGACACAGAAACTGAAGTTAAAAGCTTGGTGGTGTTACTGCTGGGCGAGATTCATTTTTGATGAAGCTTGAATTACGATTTCAAATCGTCCATTTAAACTTCTGCATTTGACGACACTTGTCAAACGCATTGTGGTGTGGTTACAAATCTTCCGACGCGTGAATTTTAGCAAATGAACTCACAGACACTCGCGAGCACTTTTCCCTCGCACGAGGAGAACACCTGATTTAAAGAACAACGTGATAATCATAAGCACTAGGTTGAGTACGTTTGCTCTAGATTCTTATATAGGATGTTTTTTCTATCCTTTTTGTTTATCTGGAAGAATGTGGTAAGCACTTTTCTCAGGAGATACTCCCAGAAAATTCGTATATTATTCACTCGCTTTATACTTTCAAGCTTTGTCTTCTCGTACCTGAATATTCCGGAATTCACGTTCCCGAATTCCTAGGTAATATTACACAAAATTATACTTTGACCCCTGTTTACATATCCCCAATCACTTTACAGGCCAGCAATTCTACCTCGACAGCGATGCCTCAAACAAAGACGTTGCTCGCCACTTTACTTTCCTCGCGAAGTAATGACCACTTCCGGCAGTGTCGAATACCCTCGTAAGGGCAAAGCCGCTTACGGCGACTGCGAATGGAATACAGCACACGGACGAGTTCTTTTGTACTAGTACGACTCCCCTATCAAGCAATCACTTGACATGGCGTGTCGCCTTGCCTGACGAATTCTTTTTTTATAAAAGAATGTCAAGAATTTGTCTTCCCGTCTTCCCGTGGTTTAGGCACGAGTAATGACCTTCTATTGTAATCTCGCTTTGAACAATTTTTATTATAATTTCTGACGAAGAAAAACGTCTCAATTTAAAATAATTTTCAAACCCAAAACAATTTCATTCGTATGATCTTAATTAACATTTCTAAGGTATTTTAAGTTTAGCACACAATAAAATATAAAATTATCTATAAAATTATAATATATAAAATTATGTTATATATCTAATTATATATATTTAAATATATAATTATATATTTTACTAACCTAGTTTTCATGGACTTTTCTCACGTTAGGTTTTGAAGCAATCATTTTTAAATCTCCATTCATATCTATTGAACACGATTGTCATATTTCTGAATGTCTATAATATTTCCAAGTTCGCAAACAGTTACCTCTATTTGCATCTTTTTGCAAATCAATGTCTAGTACATTGTAAACACATACTTTTCAGTCCACCCTTTACGTTATATTTTTTCTTCACTATATTTAAGCACACAAAGGATTACTTATACTGCAACCGCAAGGAAGTATACTTCGAAAAGTTTTTTTACTTAATGTGTATTTTCGAAACACAATCACCTGCGGTGTACTCAAATCTATATAATTCTTCAAACTGATGAACAATGAAGGATTATATATCCAAAGAATCGTGGTTCATATCAAAGTTATGATTATCATGAAATAAGTATCGTGAGAATACTTATTCACCTTTTGAAATACTAGAACGCAATACGAATCTTGAAGTCAAGTTGTCTTGCTAGTAGTTAGTGAGTATGCTCAGAAATGATTCACTTACAATACGAGTGAAAAGAGAGAAAAAGAACGCTGGGAAACTGAGGCGCCCCGGAATGAACAACAAAATGTAAAACGAAGAGAGTAATGAGCAATCCTTCGTGCTCAGCACACTGGCCTGCGAATAAGAATTTTTTCAGGGTTTTGGTGAGAATCAAAAAGACGGAATCTTATATTCCTAACTTTACCCGGTCTAAACTAATGTCACTTGACACCCCAAGGGAAACTAAGGTGAGGATTTACACGAATGAATGGATTAAACAAAATACGATGGAAGGTTAAAGCTAAAGATATAGAGATTCCATCTCGTTGCGACTTTGCAAAGAAGCGTGGCTTCTGGGAAAATCATGGAGAAGTTGGCTTTCCTTAGATTTTTTTTGTTTCTTTCCACCTCGCAACAGAGATACAATGGAAATCGTACGGAAATAGAACTAAATGTTTTTGAATTGAAACTTTTTAAATTCAGAATATCAGTTCAAACTCATGTTTTCGTACGAAGGTCAAAGATATTTCACAATATCAATTGATAAATTCTCTTTCTTTACGTTATATTCTTCTGAACTAAGACCTTAAATCCTTGTTAGTGACTTGAAAAAATATAAGTATAAAAACATGTAAATATAATGTGTATGATAATTCGAATCATCTTTAGTTTTTTTGATTGTGCATTAATTTTTTTCTTCAAATACAAGATTTTCAATGTAAATTATGATTTTATGCAATATTTTCTTATACTTATTCAGCCGTGCTAATTTCATTCCTTATTTACACAGTGTTACGCTAGATGTAACTACACTCGGAGTAAGCCTGCAGTACCGAAGTTGCGCCGAGCTTTTAATAGTGCGGCTAATTGTGTCGTAATTTTGGCACTAATTATTTTAGTAGTGTCTGCCTAAAGTTATTCCTGGAATATTCGGTAAGAATCGGCGAGATGTGTGTACACAATATCTAACGCCGAATACCCTGAATAACAGAGTGTAAGTAGGCATGTAGCATAAAGTGAAAATGAGTAAAGGATTTGATAAGTAGGAAATATTTTCATTTATTATTCTTAAGTTCTGTAATAATAGTATGGTTCTTGATAGTCATATACATTCTTTCTTTGAGACACCAAAAATGACAATTTCAAATGCAAGATACAATTAAAACAATTTCTAAATGAAAAGTAAGAGTTAAAATTACATTTGGTAAAATAAAATGCTTTCCTTCACTAAGTTTTCCTCTCCTTTCAACGTTGCACCTACCGTACAACAATGTTCAATTGATGACCCAACATTTATTTCAATATATTCTCTCATCTGTTAAAAATAACGTCACGTTTGAATAAAAATACCATTTGTGCTTTTACATTCTTACCCAAAAGATTTACTTATATATAATCACTCACTTATGTATAAATAACAGGACTAGAACAATGACAATCCAACATTCTCAAATAAGGAACCCTAAAAGATTTGAAATTACATTTAATCAGAATAATAAGTACACTCAAATGTTTTCAAAATTACTATGAGTCACAATGTTGACAATTTAGACTCATCTTGGTTAAAAAGTCACAGAAACGGTGACGTCATGTCGTGTTCTCACTCGAAATATAAATTTTTTTCAATACATCCAAAATTAAGTCAGTAACATCAGATATTTTAATAATGGTTTGCAATTATATCGTGCTATTAATAATATATATTTTGGAGCTTACTTTTTGGATAAATAAAAACACACATCTCATGAAGGAATGTGGTAAATTGGTGGGGTTCATAGATGATAATGTTTTCTCTATTCCCGCTCTTTCATAATTCGAGAGAGTTGAAAATAATAAACACATATTAAAAATTATGAGGAGAAATTATTTCATTGTAGAATACAACATAATTTATATTTTATTTACCGTTGATGTTAAGAGGTAAAATAGGAAAGTTGAGCGGGGGAACAATCTGAATTCTCAATTTAAGAAATAGTTCGATTTTCAAGGAATTTGTTTACCAATAATTTCAGCAAAATAAAGATGATAATAGTTCAAAACATATATCTAAAATTAAGAAAAGTTTCTGATTCGAATAACTGTAATTTATCAAAACCAATCGCCTTAACTAAAATCAGTAAACACTAATCGAAACTATCTCTGAAAGTTGCCACATTCTAACCCGCACAACGAAAGATTCATTGATTTTTAACCAATTCGAAAAATCGATTGATCGATATAAGTTTAATCAAGATCGATCTGTCTCATTTGCGTCGCAATTTTCTATTTTAATTGACTTTCCAGGAACGCTTAATCAACGCTTTATCCGTACCATCAATGAAACTTAACCTGCTTTGTGTACCCCATTGTTCTATAAGGATGGACTGATGTCACAGGGATTGCTAGCTCTATGGTTCGATAGATCTCCATTGGACAGCTTTTATCTCCATTGTAACAGATTTATCAAAACCAATCGCCTAAACTAAAATCAGTAAACACTAATCGAAACTATCTCTGAAAGTTGCCACATTCTAACCCGCACAACGAAAGATTCATTGATTTTTAACCAATTCGAAAAATCGATTGATCGATATAAGTTTAATCAAGATCGATCTGTCTCATTTGCGTCGCAATTTTCTATTTTAATTGACTTTCCAGGAACGCTTAATCAACGCTTTATCCGTACCATCAATGAAACTTAACCTGCTTTGTGTACCCCATTGTTCTATAAGGATGGACTGATGTCACAGGGATTGCTAGCTCTATGGTTCGATAGATCTCCATTGGACAGCTTTTATCTCCATTGTAACAGATTTGTTGGTAACCTACACTCCTTGTTCACTGAAACCTCAACACGGATACATACAGAAACGTTCAATTCACATGGGAGTACATCAGTAAATGACTGCTTTGTATTTATTGCGCATCGTATTTTTCTCAAAATTCGTATCGAAATGCTTTTAATTTAATTCGTGTTCACGTTGTCATGTTGCGTTTAAAACTTTCTTCCAATTGTTTTACACTTATCGAATGTAATTTCTGTTTATTTCTTACATTATTGATCTCTGACGGTGAGTTTTTCAATTAGTTTTTTTTAAAGTCTAGCACGATTATAGAATTTTATTAACTTCGTAAGATATGCTTGTTCAAACAAATGACAGATGAAATTGTTTGATATTCATTAGGAAGTTACTAGATGTCTTGTTCTTTTCAATGTCTCAGTGAATAACATTCCACCAACAGAATGTTCTTCACAGTTCTGTAAGTACCGATTACGGTGTAAAAAAAATTTTTTTTTTGGGGGGGGGGCAGGGGCTTTAGGGCTCGTCGACCATCGAGGTCATTAGAGCCCTTACGGTGTAAACTCATAACAATTGATCAATTTATATTATGTTTTCTTATGTCCAGACGTTTGAATATTAATCTTTTAGACATTTATCAAAATAATATTTTATTTTACCCAAGCAAGTGTGCTACGAAAGTCTCCTAAGACCTTATACTTGATTTGTGCTAAGCTCAGTTCGGTCAAGAAAGCAATCGAACACAAGATATCCTATTCCTACCTCTACATAAATACACCATAATCTTGTGCTAAGGGCTACAATATCATGATTAGTTAAAAACCCATTGAGTGCCATCTGCTACCATGAAGCTAGTGACTTCAATTAATAACAGAATTTTAATACTAATATCATGTTTTGTTTTCCTAATAAGAACAGGAATAACGATATTGGAACAATGAAATACATATATGAAAACAATGAACAGCATGAATTTATTCAGCAAAAATTACTGCAGTTGTAAAACATGAGTGAACTTTATCATAAAATACGAACTTGAAAAATTATTTTCTTTAAATTACTCACATTATATTTGACTTTTGAATAACATAATGAAACAAATAAAAAACATAAATTCCCTCTTCTTTTGATTAACATATTGAAACAATTAAGAAAAATAAAATCTCTCTTTACATACAGCTTTCTTGAATTAAATATTCGTGAAGGATTCCTTTCTGCAACTGGCACCTTGCTTGTCCTTCAAACGCCTAGTTTTCACTCAGACGCCTCCGCTAGCATCATAGTAACTGCTTGTTTGAGGTCTAGTGACCTTTGACCACCGCTCCCCGCACCACGAAAAGATTCTCTTTGAAACAGTACAGGTGTTAGAAATGAAATATAGCCAACCTACTGGAGTTCATTGATCCTTTTATCACGTAAATTTTTACGAAACACCACAACACGATGTTGCGCAATAGCTGCACTGTCTGTTCACCGTCACAAAATTTAACACAAATTCACACGGAATTAACTAATTAATTATTTGAAAATTGATTGCAATTATAATGAATGTTCAAATCAATTACTCACAGTTCATCACTACTTATAATTTCACCACGTGCTTGATTATGCAAGTCCTTTAAATTCATCAAAGCGTGGTACATTCTTATTTCATTTATAGCGTTAACTGAACAATAATATATGTGTTGAATTTCAGTATGAAATATCATGATTCGTTAAGATGATGAGCATTATAAAGTTCATTAACATCGTGCCATGCATATTGCTAGCTGAAAATCACTCATGGATCAAAATCTTTAATAATTGTACATAAATATACAACTTTATCTAATTAGAAATCTCATAGGAACATCTAAGAATTGTTCAATAAGTAAATTACTACAATTCAGTGTAAGTGCAGTTATGTTTCAACTTGTTCCACGTGTTCTACACTCTACCACGCTGCGAGCGAGTGCTCCTCGCATTCCAGTCGTCAAACTCGTCTGAGCTATCGGCACTGTCTGGGACTCGAAAACGTCTTGTCTTCCCCAAAAGACATTATTGGGACAGGAGGGACCAACCCATCAATTCCGATCAAGGGCCCAAGGGCAGTGACGGATTTAATACTTATAAAAATATTGATAAAACACGTAATACTGTTATCAATTGTAAAATGCATGTGCAGTCAAAATTTGAGGTTAATAATAAGTATTAAATGACATTCCCAACTGCGGAAAATCCGCCACTACTCGGAGTTTGATGTGTTCTTCTATTCTTGAGAAATAATGATTCTTTTCTTTGGTCAAAGTGTCGGTGCCCTTTAGTATAGAAATAAAGTTCTCGAAGCAGAAATAAAGTTCAAACGCTTCGCGTGCGAAGTACAAATGAAATTTTTATACGAATAAATCATTAAACAAAGAAAATACAGCGCTACATCGATGAGTCAATGCTGTTCTCTAACACGGAGGCGGAAATATTAGGGTATTGTGTTGATCCATTATGCGTAACTTGAGGAGGTATATTGAATGTTTTCTCGGTGAACACAACTGTGGAGAGTATGCCACTTAACTTGGTTAGATCTAGTCAGAGAAAAATGTTTTAAAAAATGTGAAGAGAAGATGTGAAAAGTGATTCACGTATCAGATTAGCGTCGGGGACACGAACAATAGTTCAAACGTCTAGCGGCTAATGACGCAATAGTATTTTAATATATACGAGGGTGTATGAAATGAAAACCTTAAAAGTGCTATATAGTTCCGAAAAGTTGTATGATTTATTAGGTAACTGGCACTGCTGTTTCTTGTGTATCGCACAATGACTGCCAGGTCGCCAGTAACGCTACAACACAGAAGCTAGCAGCTGCATCAGCGACAAAATGGTTGCCCCACTGTCAACATGCACTGCGTTAGAGCAGCTACCTGTGATGCGTTTCTTTTAATCAAATCTGCTTAAAAATCAACTTCGGTCTGCAATAAGGAGTAAACAATGAGGACTTCTAAATTCAGGTGTGTTGTTAAAGCATGAAAACACCCGACCGCATTCAACCCGTCTCTCGGTTCAAACTACCCATGATATCAAATTTGAATGTCTCATACACCCTCCTTATTCTCCAGACCTCGCCCCTACTGACTTTCATGTGTTCGGACCGCTTAAAGAAGCGATGGGGGCAAGCATTTCACATGTGATGAAGAAAAACCGCTGTGAACGAGTGGCTACGGTCGCGACCAAAAGAATTCTTTACACGCGGTATCCATGTACTTCCAAAGCTGTGAAACACTTGCTTAACACGTCAAGGAGACTATGTAGTAAAGTGATACCTATACATTTTTCTAAGTTGTTAAAATAAATCATTTATATCACTTTTAAGGATTCCATTTGATACACCCTTGTATAATAGTAAGTAAGGTGTTTATATGACGAGCCTTGTAATAACTATGTAGTAGACAAGGTGGTTTGTTGTTGAAGCCCAAAAATATATGTAAGCTATGAATCTCTTATTTATCGTAAAAAAATATTTCTGGAATAGAGAGATAATATTTGTGAATTAACCATTATCAGCGGAAAGTATGTGGAGTATCAACTTTGCTCCTTTAATTTCATTGCATAGTCGTATATTGGTAGCGCACTTTCGTGAATGAGTAACGAGATGAAAACTCAAGGTCCGTTATGACAAAAATTACACGGTTGAATTCATCCACTGAGCCAATTACGTCAACGTACAGAACAAGAGCTGAATATAGACCTTCACGTGACGTAACAAATGAGTTTTCGCATCGACTTTCGTGGCATGATTGATGTCACTGTGCACGACACACATACATTCAATCACTGTCTTTGGCCTATATTTTTGACATATAGGCTTCCGTTGTTCTGCTGTCATATAGGTGGAGTTTTTGATAGATATTGATACTAAATTTACTTCGAATTCACACGTATTTGTTTCTTTATTGTTATGGATTTCTCCGCAGAGGAGTCTCTTATTTCCGCAACTTAACTGGAGTGGCTTTCGAGAAAGTTGGTTTTCATTATTCAAATTCAACATGCACCAGAGGCAAAAATTTACTTCCGCAGTTATATGCACATTTTGTGTGATGCCTTCAAAAATAATTTCTATCGTATTATTGTCTATTTTTAGTTTTTATGTTACTTGCTATGATTCTTCCTACAATCTCGAAAGTCGATTTCAAGCAACTTCCTGTTATTACAATAGGAATAGCTTTTTATGACAACAAATTAAAAATATTTTTAAGGAATGTTTTCTTTACTTTCTGCAACAAATCAAACCTTTTTATTTAGGATTAGTACCGTATGTCACGATATCCATGGGATAAATAAAATCTACTTCCTTTTCGATACAAAAATGTCTCCTATCCCACAATATACTGAAATATGTATTGCAATATAGTTCTAGCTTTCATTCCTTGATCTTTGTTCATACCTCTGGGTTGATGGGGATGACTGATAGATGATAATGGATAATTATTTAATGAGTAAAATAAGAAGAGGTGTTTAAATTTCTTGTTAAAATTAAACAAACATGTTCTTATTAGATAATTATGTTATTTGCGTACATAACATAATTTAATATTTTACCCCCTCCTTCGTACTTCTTAATATACTATACAACATCTTTGTTGATGTTTTGACCTGTTTCACGACAGTTTTCCATCTCTTTCGGTCTTGCGCCAAAACGGGCCAATTCTTGATTCAAAGTTCTCTGATGTTTTTCAATACGTCTTCCCTCCACCTGGTCTTTGGTCTTCCTCTTTTCTTTGTTGGTGCAGGGCACCAGTTATAGATTTTTTAAAACTATTAACTCATTCTGCATTCTATGCACAATGCCAAACCAGCCAAGTCCGGGTACTATTACATGGTTTATGATATTCTTCGATGTGATGTTATCAATTTCATAATTTTATCTGATTCTCCAGGTGCCATCTAATTCTTGCACCGAATCTTAGATTTTCCTCATGACCTAACTGTTGAAGACTTCTGTTTAGTCTTCTGAAACCATTTTCATCGAAGGTCGTTATCTGCCGCGTATGTTACAACGAGTCTTATGACAGCTTTGTAAAGTGCAAGCTTTGCATTTTTTGAAAGTAGCTTACTTTAGAATTGTTCATTAGCGTAGTAAGCTCTATCACCAGCTGCTATTTTCTCGGAAATCTTTTATTTAATGGAAATATTTTGATTGAAAATTGAACCCAAATATTCAAAGGAATTGACTGTTTGGTATTTTTCATTATCAAATGTTTCTTCTTGTGAGATTGTTTCACCATTTTTACATTTCATGTCACTTTTGCAGCAAAGAAAAAACGGACATGTTTGACGGAAAATAAATGCCATCTATCTAATTTAAAACGTATTCATTCACAATTTACCAAAAAAATAGGTATTTATTTTTTGACATTATACTGTGAGTTCTTTGTGGTAACACGTAGACAGTATTTTGTCATCATTCATCATTGTTATTAGTTATTAGCTTGTGTTGAAGTTCATTTGTAGGCATTCTTACTAGACAACGTACCTCTTTTTCCCTCGATCCTATATGGTTTGTGTTTAAAATGGTTTAGCTAGAGATTACTCATTTCATGCAGTTACATAGTACTATTACATCACACACGTACTACTCTTCTTCTATTCCGTCGTAATTCATGTCATAATCGCAAGTTACGAGAAAATGTAGTCCAAGAAGGTTAACGAAACCCTATCGCATCGTAATATTTGTATGCGGTCATATTTATGTGCCCAGTGTCCTTGGCAGCAGATCGCGCTAGGTTTCCGATGTTCCGTTATAGTGTCTGTTTTCGGGAAGCGCCGGTATTCGACACTGAGTACCTTAGTTCTCATTGTGGGGATGCTACCACTGAGTCCAATTTCTGGGGTCGATTTGGCTGCTGGTATTATTCATTTAAGGAATATTTTCCATAAAAAATGGATTTAACTTTGAATTTTAGAATTGCTCCTAATGTTTATTTGGAAAATTGTATTAGTATATTCGATGATATAACATACATTTTTATGAAAATTCACCAACAAATCGCTTTTGAGGCTAATGTATTCATATTACATAGAGACAGTTGGTTTAAGTTATTCTATTACATTTAAATATTTAATAAAAATATAGTAGTAAGGTTGCCATTTCAAAATTTTAAATGAACCTCCGACATTCTCTTCTTTATTTTGGGATTGATTCAGCTTCCCATTACAAAACTGACATATAATAACTCATTTGGAAACTAGGGAAGAATATGAATCTTATGCAGTCTAAAAATTATGTTAGGTCCAGTCTTCGTCCCCATAGACAGTATTCCTCCACAATAATTCTAAATAAATTTTATCGGAGTGTGAAAAATTGAGACAGATATTTTATCTGGAGACTTTTGTACATTTTTAACGTTTTTGTTCTACTTCACAGCAAGGCCTGTTCTTATAAACCTGTTTCACCCTGTTTTCGCCGACTTCCTGTTAAGCTATAACTTTGAAATTTTGCTCGCAGAAGTATTAGTAAAGTTTTGTCTTAACGTACTCCAATTAAGTGTGTTCATGGGATTTGTGCAAAAACACAAAAAAGGACATCATCTCAACACAACATTAAGAGCCAATATATCGAAATTGGTATTAAACTCACTACATACAAACAAACACATTTTGACAATGTTCTACCTTCAAAATGTCCACCTTTGGGAACTAGTAATCACCCTCGAGGCCACAACATGCGCAGATGATGTCAGTTCTAGAAGTCGCGAAATTATTTTTTCAAAATTCTCATTTTTAGCTTCCTAATTCCAGCGTATTTAGATTTTTAGTAATTATATTCTCTGAACTAATATACCTCGATAGTTTTTATATGTAAACGTCTACACTAAATTATAACGTAGGGGAAACAACAATTTGCGGTGTAATGGCAGGTCGAATCGGCTAGTCTCATTTATGAGTAATACCACGTCATCTGGATCAGTGTGATGTTTTCGAAATGTCCTATATTCTGGAATGCGTCTATCACATTTTGGTTGTATCGTGTGTCGAATAATTAAAAATCATTATTTTAAGTGATAATCAAAGTTTTTAATACTGTTAATTGATTTTCGGCTCCAAACACGTCGATACTCTAATCAATTCAATTTTTGTCTAAAGAGTAATAATGTAATGAATATATTTGGTTTAGAAACGTGAGAGGTATGTTATGACAAGTTCGTCCGTTTTTACTGAAAAAATTGAATCATATAAATGTTTTTAACCCCCGATGGGGGCGCTTTTTACAGTCTCGCGAGTGAATGCGTGCCGCACTGGGTGTGGTCAGTGTAGAATTCAATCTTATTCATTTTTCCTAAATAAGGATTGATAAATATAAATGATGTATAACACAAACTAACATGGTCCTGAACCCACATGGTAGTGGCAGCTATGTGGGGGAAGGGGTCCCTGGTCGAATGTATTATTATACGCGGTGTCGGGGGTCTAAAGAGACAACATAAACTCGTTGGAGTTACACGCCAACTATGTAACCAGAAATTGTATAACAATTCAGCAATTCTATTAACGTTTATCACGAATTTTGATTATGATAACAAAATCTGGTAACATATAATTAGGAAATAGTTTTGAAAATGTACTGTGGGAAAAAAATTAAACTATCCAACATATTGGAGCGATGAATAGTTGTGATCTAAAACACATTCAAAAGAATCAATATATTTTGCAAGACCTTTAAGATCATTTAAAATTTCAGCAGTTAAGTTGAGATTTTGAACCTGTTTGATAGCCCCTTTGAAGCCTCGTAGGTTCGTAGAAAATGGCTTAATTATTGAGGATCATCTTGTATCAGAAAGCGAACACTTCAGGTGTTTTTGTAAAATTTTCCATTGCTATGGACTTGAACTGAATATTATAGCATTTTTTGATATTTCCAAAGAATCCTTTTGCCTCCGTACAACATTCTGCAGCTTCAACTCCACACAGATTCAAAGTATGACATGAACATGGTGAATAAAGGGCCAGACGGTTGTCTTTAAGTATTGGACTCTATGCCCCTTTGTACTGACGACTCATCTTACTACCATTATCATAGCCTTGTCCACGACAATCACTTAGGGGAATGTGATATTTGGCGATACTGGTCCGGATAAGTTCTGCAATGACCTCACTGGTTTTCTTGTTGCAATCCACAAAGGTGAGGAAACGTTCTTGAGTCTCATATTCAGTGCTCTGGATCTGTCCCTTTGAAGATAAACTGAGATATCGCAAAATGAAAACAGCCTGTTCCACATGTGACGAGTCAGGTGTTGCATCTACTATTAAGTGAACAGTATTTAGTATCTTCTCTCTCTTTTAAAATAGATGTGTACCTTTCGGTAAGGCGAAAATGGCGACGAGCCGGGACTTCTGCTTTGATCGCAGGGGTGTTAACCACTACACAACCCTTTCGCCTTCCACAACTGTACACTATTTCCACCCTGACTTTACACGTGTGAAACCGGTAATGAAGTACACACCGCGTAGTGTCCCTCCTGGTTCACTTATCTCCTGTACGGGTATGTGACTCAGGTCTTCCGGGGTTTAGGTCTACTCTCAAAATAGTTTTCAGAGTACAATTTTTGAAAGCTATTTCAATATTTTACATAGACTTTTCATTTCACAAAAAATTTACGTAGTTTGCTGAATACCATCACAACACCCGACAATCACATGAACTTCGATTTATCTTCGTTACACAATAACAATGAACAATAAATAAACACAGCTCATTTCACTTCATAAAAAAACAACCACTGTAAATAGATTAAAACTTAACAATGTGGGCTTTAAAACCACACACACAATATATCGCACTGAATGACTTCGAAGCAACTACTAGCAATGCCGGAGAGCGACTGGCGAAGTCTTAAGAATTTGATATCTGCGCAACTGATCTTCGCTCGAGTCTACACGTGAATGTTACAACAATATAGTGACAGATGTATAACACGCCTTGCGCGATAACGGTGAGTTATCGCTTTCGCAGAACGAAAATAGTAACCTAAGATTCAGGCAGATACGAGAAGACAGTAAGGACGGAAGTGGCAACCCCAGGTTCAAGAGTATCTCTGTTCTCTTCTTGCACCAGGGAATTTTCTGTGAAAGAAAGACGATTCTACTCGGATATGAGACATTCCGAAACATGTAATCTTTGAATTTCATAAAAATAGTTTGAGTCATTGTCGAGTATGTATTAAAATTAAACATTTAGGCATGACGTGCCGGGCCCCTTTCGGAGTCCGGGCCCCGTGACTACATCCAAGACTGCCTCTCGCCGGGTCTGTCTCGACCTTCACCTCCTAGCCTGTTTACATAGTAATAGCAAAACTCTTTTCAATAATGATTAGACTTCGATATCTTAGCTAATTCTCGCGTCTTATCGATGTATTCAACGTAATTCCGTCCCAAATCTAGGGTCTTTATCTTCTTTCTTGATCTATTTCTCTCTTCCTAATACCTCACATTTCTCCAAATTCACATACAAATTCCAGAAAGGCCTCGTAATATTGTATGGTGTCAATGTACTCTCCTCTGTTGTCTTTTGTACTGTACTCGTTCTTCACAATCAAGTGAGCAATTACACGGTAGATGTTCTACATTTTCTGCCTCTTTACCGTACATACATATAGCTTCATCCCACAGTCCTCTTTTTACCCAATGCTAATTGCAATTTACATGACCAGTTAGAAATTTCATCAAGTATGGATTTAATTCAAACCATTTTCTTCGTTTTTGAATAATATCTACATCCCTTATAAAAGTATATGTTTCTCCCTCTTTCTTCGATTTACTCCAGCGTATTTGCCAACCATCTACCAACTTTTTTGTCAATAATTTTTGGGATCCTTTATATTTTTATTTACGTATTCTCAATCAATAAGAACTCCTCCTTCTACGTCCACTAATTTGCGGTACTTCACTTTTGTGATAAACCAATCTAAAAGTATAATTTCATTGAAAATTTCCAGTGATTCAGAAGATATGATTTATATGCTCCTCCCACCCGAAGTAGGCATTATCTTTGCATTCTCTGTAGTTTCTTTTCTACTCAACTCTGTAAACAACTCCATGTCTCCAAGTATTGGAATAAGTGCTGTCGGTTTATAATATAAGGTTGTTCCGATCCCAAATTGACTTTAAGAACACTTTCAGGCTTACTATTTTCCAGTTTTTTAGGAAAGTATTGACTTCGCATACATGCATTAATAATCGTATGTAATATCTGTTCAATTTCCAGATACACATTCTTTATAATATCATGCGTAAGTTATCTGGTCTTTTGCATGAAAAACCTGGACCATGAAATTTCTGTATTATCATATCAAACTCCTTTTATGCGATTTGTATTTGCTATTTCGTTCCATGTTCATAAATAATTTCCTTATTTAGTTCACTTAACCCAAAATTTGTTTTGTTTCTTCGGAAATATTACGTCAAGTATTGTTTGTCGTATCCCATTCCTTGCCGTTTCAATATCATCCTTCCTTAAAATATGCCAGATTTCTTTGGGTTGAACTTTATTTGTCCATAATTTAAAAGACATGTCCCAACATGACTGTTCCACGGCTGACTCCACAAATTTATCCCAGTTCTTTGTCTTTTTTAATTCCTATTTTCTATTCTGGCGAACCAATGAGTATTGTATCCATGTCATCCTCATTCTAGCGCTTCTGTCTTTTCCTTAATTCGCGTCTTACTTTCTTCTTTTTCTTCATTTAATTGTCCCAATTCATTCGTCCAATACAGTTTTCTTCGTCTCCTATTTTTCCTTTCTGCCACTTTCTCATAGCATGTTTGTAATGTAAGTGTAACCCGAATTCGACCATTGAACGAAAAAAACGACCAAAACTAGATTTGGCAGATGCGTATTTCCTAGAACTAGTTTTGAGCGTCTTCAAAGTGCTCAATACTAGTTCTGTCAGAAGAGAAATGTCCAAAACTAGTTTTGTCCTCTCAACAATAATGAAACTTCTTATTCTCGATGTCAATTTAAAAAAAAAATATTTAGTGCGGATCAAATGTTGTTTTCGTATAAGATGCATAAGGGAAAATGGTAATTACGCGCTTTTAAGTGTTTTTATGTTCTGATTGGTATAAAAGTATTCATTCTGAGTATATTACAAGATTTTATTTAACTTACATTGATAGGTATCGAACGGATTATGTGTGTGTGTAGTTTGCATGGCAATAGATTATGGTACCATTTTAGGAAAATCTACCCTAAGATAGTGAAATGGGGGTATGTATTTACATTTTTCTTCCGTTTTCAAATTCCAAATTTTATTTTTCGGCCGCTTCCAAGCTTCCAATAAATCTGTACTTTTACAGATATGTGTAGTTTGCATGACAATACACGATTATGGTACAATTGTACGAAAATCTATCCATAAGCGGTTTGAAATTGGGGCATGAATAACTCCAGAATACTTGGAGTAATTTGAACCAAAATTGGTACACAGATGACTGACAAGTGGGAAGGGGATGGCATGTAAAAATAATTGAAAAAATATTTGATAAGAACTATCGTACCGTAAAGAAGAATAGGGACAACCCCAATAAGTTCACCACTGATCCACAAGGGAGATTTTATGTTCCTAGCACACCATAAGGGAGTGAGTGACAATACGTTTACAAGTTAAAATAATGAGAAACGACCGATTTTGGTTTCGAATACATCATTTTTGGAACGAGGAAAATGCACTCATTGGGTAGGGGTGAGAAGGGGATGAACTGTAAGAATTATTGAAAATAGCAGCTATTAGTTTTGAGATCATAGTTTTAGGGGTCTCAGAAGCCAGTAGTGATGTTTTCGATGACATCAAAGTCCACGATCAGCCACTATGTACTCCTAGAACCTCTTGGGAAGGGAATGCAATGTAAACTTTTAAATACTGAGAATTTTTTCAGAAATTTGTAAGTTGTATTAGTAATCATGACGGTCGACCCCTTTGATTTTTAAATTAATATTAAATATTTTTAAAATATACTGTTATGTACCTTCTAAGGTCTTGCACTTATAATGAGAGGCGGAGAAGGATATTTTTCATAGTTTGTCTTTTTCATTTTCAATTTTTATTTCTTTAGCACCTCATTTTGTAAATAAAAACTTGTTTTAGAAAAAGTTCTTTCAAGCTTATTTGATTGAAAGAATAGATTGAATTGCATTTTACTCTTTGTGCCGAGTTAGAATGTTGCACTGTCACATACGGGACTTCAGAGGTCCACCTCGTTCATTCCTGAAGCTAATTACATATAATGGCAATTATTTTGTCGTATTTTTAGATAATTCCCTTTTTAATTGTTTTATAATTTTTATTACAGAATAAAAATTGTTCTGATTATTTATTTACGTGGTTATGACACACATTGATGCATTGAGAGCGTACATCTCACGAACTAATTGAGATATGTCTGTATGTAAACATTGTAATTACATTATCTAAAAACGGAAATTTAGATTTATTGATTTCTTTCTTTAATGATCGCAAAGGGGTATAGATCTCAGGTTTTTATCGTTTGACTTATTATATTTTATCTTAAACGGTATTGTATTTCATTTTTGCAGTATCCTGTGAAATAATTTGATGTATCATTTTTGTATATAAAGATTGGGAAATCTATTTGAATTAAATTTGAATTGTATTGTACTCTCACTGTGAAAGGATTTTTTCAAAATTTTTATTTAAAAGAGGTGAATTAGAGTGAAAATGTATTTTTTTTCAATTTTTACGGTGTCTCAGGTAGCGTGATATAACGATTTCTGTACCCCAAAGTTCTGCTTTTCTCAATACTAAATTATAAACAAGGTCCAACCTTATCTGAACAACAAAAATGTCCATGCGTTTTTTGAGAGTCAATTTCAATTTTTAAGGGTTAAGTTATGGTAAAATGTTATTTATGTAGATGAATAAAAATTGTGGAATAAATTATTTTATAGACTTATGTTTTATTATTATTCCACCTTAGTTTATAAACAGGTACATTTCAAAATCGTGGAAATATATTATAGAAATGCGAATTTTCCTTCCATCTGAGTATTAGAAACACCATACAGTGGATATGAGACAGTTCTAGAAATGACTCATTCATGGAAGTAACATATTAATGTTGTCTCTTTTATTCGATTGCGTGAGGCTTCCAGTAAAGTGAGCCTATGAACAACTTTCTCCTTCGTTAGACGGATGCCCGAGTCTTTCGCCTTACACATAATTAAAGCCACAATGGTCCCCAAGCGCTTGCTTGGAAATCGAGAAATGAAATTTGCCGGAACATGATATCATCCAAGCTTGTCTCTTTTCATCTAATAAAGACCGCAACGCATCTCGTTCTTCCTGTTTCCATCCCAGAACTTCCCTCATTTCACGCTTTGCGCACGCACATGCTATATGCTCAATTGAGTACGCTAAGCTCTCTCTTGAAATACACACCACGCATTTCGTACGACAGTTGAGCCTTTAGATCACGTTATCTTCCTTTTGCGTAGGTCCTTACTTTTTTGAAGAACGTTTTTACGGAGCAAAATTTTCATAGTTCTTAGGAATACTTACAAAAATTAGCGAAAAAAATTATGCCCCAGAGAAAGACTATTGTGGAAATTAATGGTTAGATAATATAAGTCTCAAATAAGAATTAGTCTCAGAAACAACTGAGATGAAGATAAAATAGAAAAATTGATAAGTCCTCTAATTTATTTCTCAAATAGATAAGTTAGTGGTGTTTTTCATGAAGGTTGAATTAAGACTTACACGATATCAGGATTTCACTATCAACTCAGCCGCCCCGAAAATGTGAACTTGTCACTGGTATCTGTCATGTTCGATAATTATTTTGAGGCATCCCGTTTCGTAGGAGTACTGGTTTTTTACGGCTTATATGCATCTTTGGGAATGTCACTGCTAATGTCAGCGGCCCCGAACACTATTATATCAATACTAATGTCAGTCATTTTCGTTTATTTTTCATTTCATCCACATCTCATCTCCTTTTCATCCCCTTCCTCGGTCACCTCTTGTACTTTTTGATCCCCACGCCATTAGGACTAGGGTATCTTTCATTTTCCCCATTTTTTGTAATGTTTTGATATATGTTTTGAGATGTGTTTTGATATATTGTTATTCAGGAGAGTTTTTAATGGGTATGATTGAGTCATTCAGCGAGTCCCACACGCGGGGAGAGTCATGTTGGCTCTCCTTAGTGCGTAACTGAATTTTCCCTACCTGTACAGAATTTTAGGGTTCTAATGACCTAGATGTCGACAAGCCGTAAAGCCCTACAAAAAACGGGAGTATATATTCTCATAGAGCATGATCGTGAACTTATGCGACATTGAGAATGACTGTACTTTGCTGCGTCTTAATTTTGTATTTATCACCTAGGTCATTAAAAAAATTTGTTTACCTGTCCTACGTTCCCACCCCTACCCCACGGATGCTAGAGGTATATTATCTCGAAAGTGAAATGACTGTGAATTTACAAAGCATCGGGGACATCCTTATCCACCGCAACGACACCAAAAATTATCGTCTAATATCAGATTTTTGCATTATTTCTATATGTCACTCTCTCCCCACCCCGCCCTAGGGGTACCAGGAATGTTTTACATACATAGTGCTTGTTGTCAGATAGTCAGTACTCAGTGTATCAAGTTTGGTTTAATTGGTCCAGGCTCTTCAGAGTTAAAGTGGAATACATACATAAAACGCCAACCCCTATTTCACCACTTTAGGAATGGATTTTCCGTAAACGTCTTTCTTAGCAGTTGTCAACATACTTTCCTTATATATATGAGAGAGAGAGAGAGAAATTTATACTACATATAAAGTTAATAATAAATGATGGAATTTTTGTTTCAAGATTTCTCCGATTTACAGTAGACGTGCTAGTATGAGAATCCAGATAATTTTACGACTGATAATTGTGTGGATAAAAGGAAAACGAAATTTCTGTCAAACATGACACTTGGGAAATGTATCAAGTAATACGATCGCAACCTCTGCTCGTGAATATTTATGCTTGGATTTCCAAGGGATATGTTTAAAAAGAAATCTACTTAATATTTTCATTTAGTTCTTTTTCTTCATCACAATTTAGGGTTCGATAGTATTCACGTTGTGATTATTTCATTCTGTTACTAAACTTTTTTAATTTCTTAGTATTAATTCGTTGTTACTTGAAATGTTTTTAGAGGTATTAATCACTTTCATACGATACGATATTGATATTTCAGGTAGAAAAATGAGAGAAATGGGAAGTGTTTTTGTATTTCAGTGAACGAGTAAACTCATATTACGGTACTGCTGTAATATCACTTACATTAAACAGCATGTCCCATTCGTTGATGTGAGATGGGTGATCGCTCCGAGTCGGGTCAAGTTCAGCAACGCTCATCACGTGGGCGGGCGTGATCAAAACCGCAGCACCAGCTGACCAATTAGCTTTCTAATGTTTAGCAACACACTCCGTTAGCTAGCTACCGAATTGAAAAATAAGTTGTATATGATCCTGTGTACTTGTCTGCAAAGAGACAAGTGAGAGGGGTTCGGTAAACTTCAGTTTACTCATGGGCTCCCCCCTCTCAACAGTCTTTGCAGACATTTTTATGGACAATCTATTAAGTATGTTAATGCTAGTCAAGCAACACTGGTGAAATCCTACTACAAAATCTACCTGAAACAATGCTTTGCTGGATTAAATATTTGGTTTCTTGGTGAATGTTTGAAATGTTTTTCCTAAGTTTATTTTCCTAACGTGTAGGAAAAATAACCCATCAGCTAAACGTGTAGTAATAATAAATTTATTGTCAAAAAACAGTACTAACTGCGTATGACCACGCGGAGGACAATAAACTAATTTACTCTCCGGAAACAAGCAAGGGACCATCCCATCAATTCCGATCAAGGGCCTCTAGTATATTCCGCTAAGCTAATGTGGCTGAAATACGAACTAAAATTTTGGAATGGTAAACGTGACCAGGTAAATCAAGAAAAAAACTGGCTACAAGGAGAACTACTTTTCCGTCTTCATCCAGATGAATGGGACACCCTTGATGACACCTTTCGTTGAAGAACATTCTTTCTGGCGGCTCAGACGAAGAAGAATCAAATAAGTAATTTGAACAGCCTGGCATGCTATAGTAATTTTAAAACTGAAATTTCACACTCAACTCAATATTTCTATCCCCGCATTTCAAACCTCTCTTCTCACCAATTTAACAATTCTGAATTCTCCATTCTGGAAAAAGGCCTCAAATTTTGCCCTTATAATTCCATTAATAATCACACTATCCAACAACTTTGTACACACCTTGAGTCCAATATCATTCCTTCCGATACTAAAATTGTTTTAGCACACATCATTAAACTACACACTCCACACCAACAGGTCAAAATTCAAAGTGACACAAAAATTTTGAAGAAAATAAATTCTACTCTCAAGGAAAACATCCTCTTAATTATAAAAACTGACAAAGGCAGTCTTGTACTAATTATGGACAGGTCAGACTATGATGAATAAGTTGAAACATTTTTATCAAACAACGCCGTTAAGCTGAACAAAGTTCCAACTTCCCAATACTTAAACAAACTTAAACCACTCGTCAATGACTCTCCCACACTTTCCCTCAACTTATATTCTTAATTCCATCTAATTCACGACCACCACTCTTGTATGACTTCCCAAACTTCACAAACCAAATTTTCCGATCCGTCCTATTGTCTCATACAACAATTTCATCACTCATAGACTAGCCGGACATCTCAACACCTGCTTCCCCAAGCACATCAATTTTCACACCCAAACACTCTATCAAAAACAGCCATGAACTCGCGGAACACATTGAAAACATTTACATCCCCACCAATGTCAATCTTATTCCTTTTGATGTCACAAATTTATTTCCTAGTGTTCCTACAAATCAGGTCAAAATTATTTTAAACGATTTAATTGACAAATCCTCTTGTCCTCCGGGGATCCGTTCAGACCTATTCAATCTTTTGTCCTTTCGTTTAGATATACATTATGTTTCCTTCAACCACACCTTGTACAAACAAAACTTCAGTGTACCAATGGGCTCCCCCCTCTCATCCTCCTTTGCAGACATTTTTATGGACAATCTAGAAAATGACATTTTTAACTTAAAGCATCCTCTATTAACCAGCATAATTTATTGGTACAGATATGTTGATGACTTCATTGTACTATGGGGTGGTAAACTTTGACAGCTTAACTGTTTTAAAGATATCCTAAATTCCTTACACTCCACCATCAAATCCACTATGAAAATTGAAGAAGAAAAATCCCTGAACTTTTTAGATATTAATATAAAGATTGACAACAATAATATTTTTAACATTTTTCGGAAACCGAGGCACACTGACACTGTCATACACTACACATCTGCTCACCCTACTTCCCACAAACACGCAGCCTTCCACTCAATGATCCACATAGCTCTTCAAATTCCAGTGCCTAAAGAAAACTTCACAAAAGAAATTGACACAATCAAACACATAGGTTACGTCAATGGTTACACAACGAAATTAATTGACAACATACTACACAAAAACTATCTAAATTAAACACTATACTTCTTTAACCCCACTCATCAAATTCGCTTCTTTCAAACCTGTATTTATTCCCTATATACGACATATTACTAACAAAATTGCTAACACTCTTTCTTCCTTGGATTTTCAAGACAAGACAGTTTTCAAAACATACAACTCTATCCAAAGCAAAATTTTACAACCAACAGACACCACCCCCACCCTAGAAAAAAGTGGAGTACACCTTCTGTCTTGTAATGATTGTGATGTCACATATGTGGGAATGGCCGGTAGGAAATTTAAAATCAGAATTAAAGAACACATTCACACCTTACACAACAATAGCAATCAATATCATTTTGCCGACCACCTTTTCCTTTTTACACACTCTTTCAATATTGATCAAAATGTACACATCCTTGAAAAAGAAAACACCTTCAGAAAAAGATTAATCTTAGAAAATTTCCACATACATAAATTATTAAAACAGAATGTCCCTCAGTGCAATGAACATATAAGCAAACTTTTGTCCTCTTTTGTCCTCTTTTGTCCCTTCTCCTGGAATAACCAATTTACTCATGGACTTTCCCTGTCAGTGCTAACCCCTCCCCCCGCCCCTACTAACTTGTAGTTCTTAAATAGCGCCCCGTCCAACCTTTCGGCACATTTGCCTTTTGATATTAGTCATTGTCATGTACGTTCAACTCACTTATTTATTTTTATATTTTCATTTAGTTGCAGTTTTTATCCCTTATTCACCGATTCATTCTACATTAATTTGTTGCTCTGCTTCCAATACACTTAAAACTTTATTATATTTGAATCAATTTCATTTTTTAAATAATTTTAACAGATTTCAAATAATTTCAAATTTTTATAATTTTAACAAATTTCAAATCTTTATAATCTTAACAAAAATTCTGGTACTTTGCATTCTTACATATTGTTTATATTTTTGTATTTCGTTTTTAGATTGAAGATGCAAGCTAAGCTGGCGAAAGTACTATCTGAATAAATATTTTACTAGTAGACAACACCACATCTTTCATTTATTCTTAAAAATGAATACTAGTATGGCCTCACCGATATCCAATTATTTCAGATAGCGAGTATGTCCACTTGTAGCTATTTCGTTCTTCGCTTTTTTTGTTCTGGAGAGAATAATCGGAATTTTTTCGGGGTAACGTAATAATAATAATTTCTGCAACTGGAGTCATTTGCAAAACACTAAAAGGGCATCTTGCAATATTGCCATTAACTAGAAATATACTGCGAGAAATGCAGAAATCTGTTAAATTACGAACATTCCACTTAACAAGGAAATTCTTTTATTTCTGGCTTAGCATATAAGCCCATCCCAACTACCTGTTAGAGAAAGTTGAAATGCACAACAAAATGATAATAATGACAAAGGATATCTTTATTGGTGGGGAGACTGATGAAAAGAGATCTGCTCTTCTACCTCGCTAATATAATTATTTAAAATTCACAGAATACGAAATCACTTTCAAATATTAAGAAATGCTCCGATAATTTGAATTAAGTTGCACTTGGACGATTTTATGCCATTCTTTTCGAGAATTCAGTGTCACAAAGTCTTGCTTGTAATATTTTATTTTCCGACATATAACGTATTTTCGGTTTAATTCAATATCTCATGTCAGCGCCGATTGTAAGATTAAAATTTTTCTATCTTTCCGTGAAATTACATGGGCAGCGCTTAAGGCATGGAATGTTTTCAGTATTAATTCTATTCTATTAAATTGGTATCTAAGTCGTATTAAAAACGTATTAATGCGATAACAGACAAATAGAATAGCAATGGTCATTGGCCGTTCCTTAATCCCCAACTAAACGTGGTAAAATTATTTTATTTTGTCAAAATTAATATTTTGGTATAAACAATTCTTTAAATATGAAATAATATTTAACCCATTAAATATAAAACAATCTGTGTTGTCATATGTGTCCAATTCTTTAAAAACGAAGATACACTCGAGGAATAAAACCATTTTCATTCAAAATAATAGATTGGAAAAATTCCAACAGTTAATTTTCTTTTGAGATATGAAGAATCAAAACTACGTGGTAATGAAAAATCCGTTGAAAGAGAATAAATATTTTCTACTTATTTTTATGAGTTACCTCCTTAAGTTATATGGCATTATATATTTTCATTCTACACATTTATTTTATTGTTTCTCATTTATTTGCAATCATTTCCACTCTGATAATAGAACATTTGCGTCATCTATCATCCAAATCAGAGGACTGGTTCAAAAGTTAATGGGAGAGGAGAGAGTAAACCAGAAAAGTTCTAAGTTCACAAAAATCTAATGCCCTTCCTTTCCATAGTCGGTGTTGAACTAGGAACTATTTGCTACGATTATCCACATGTCTGCTTTTGATGTCTCCATTCCCTTGGGATATACATGCAAATAATATGCATCTCATTTGAATAATGTTTAATGAAGTGTATGTACTTGCATGATGCTTTATCAACGTTTACTGAGACAATAGACATTGTTATTCTTTCCGTTGAATTACTCGTGTTCACGATGGAGAATCCTATGCTTCTTGGAGATAGTTTTTGGTGTGTTGTATCCGTCGTTTATCTTTAAGTTATACTCGCATATTATATCTTAGAATAAATGTTGGACAGGGACTATCTATAATGTTATAATAAATGTTAAACTATTTATTTCTCGTAGAGCAAAGATCAGTGATCAGACTTCTATAAACAAGGAAATAAACTTCCTCGTAATATATAAATAGGTTTAATTTTTTCGCTTCTGCTTTTATTCTACGAGATCATTTAATACTGTTGGCTGAGAATATTTTCCCAAAAAGTTTTAAAATCTAGAGAGTAACAGATTATAAAGAGTTAAAAATTTATTTTTATCGAAGGAACTCTAAATTGAATGACAATTCTTAATTGTACGTCAATATTATGAAATTGTTTCAAATTTAAAATATATTCTACTACAAAAATATATTGTATATATTATAGTATATTTGAATATATTCTAAGATCAGATATAATCACGATGATCAATAATCTCATCCATACTCATTTCCTATCGATTCTTCTATAAACTTACAATAAAAGTGAAAACAAATGAAGAAGTGAAATGCTAATATTTATCTTTATTGTCTGATATTCTTTAGATATTTTTTTTTATTTAATGCTTTTTGGCGAGGTTCAGGCCATGAGACCTGTTCTTCCGCCTGACCGTTGGAATTGGGAAGGTGAGATGTTGGGTTGTAGAGAATTTATTGTATCGAACATGTCACCTTCCCAATTCCAACGGTCAGGCGGAAGAACAGGTCTCANTCTAAGGAATATTTGTCTGGAGTAGGTGAGGGAAACCCCAGCTGAAAACCTCACCTAGTTTGGCCGTGCGGGGTTTGAACCCATGCTCTAATGCTCAGCGGGATCGGGGAAGCGAGGAGTCATTCTTTTTAGCGGATGACTGAAATAACGGGTGTTATTTTACGAAGTGAATATTATTTGAAGTTAAATTTATCTTATCGGAATTTATGTTTAAAAAAACTTGCTAACGAGAAGCTTCTTTGAATTATCGTTTATAATAATAAATAATGATTATTCTTATGAATTAAATAATTGGGTAATGAACATGATATAAGTCAGACTTATATTAACGTATCTTTCAATATTATATTTGTCTCACAGTGCCTCAAGGGATAATATACTTCGTTTCACTTCCTTTTTGTAAAACGTATTGCAATGTCTGAGTACTTTAATTTTATATTACGTTTCTTTTTCCTCAGAAGATTGAGCTTTTGTTCTTTGTTTAGAAGCTCGTGTAGAATCCCGTTTTCAGTTTTATGGTGATTGAATCTTTTTACCTTATTTGATTAAGCCGATTTTATACTCGTGTAGTCAGAGATATAAACATTTTAATAGAGAATCTAACAAGATGAAAGACTCTGTCGGATGTCCTCACGCTTATTATATTACGCCTTAATTACCTTACGTTAAAATTAATATTAAAAATACTTACCTTTAGGTATTTTTTGTTTCATTGTTAGGATATTGTTTTTAATTGATTCTAAAAATGACCCTTAACTAGCTTAATATTTAAAAAACCTTTTTTCGTACTAATGATTTATACGATTCAATGCATTATAAAATTCATAATATGCTGAACACATTTTAGTCTGATTTGTATATTTACATTACTTGGTAATACTAATTTGCAGGGGATTATCAACACCTGGGAAAAACGTAACAGCGGTACGTGTCGGTAATGCCTGCTCGCACATAAGCCATGGAAATGAAAATTTCATCCGAAAGGCAGTGTTGGCAGTCGAGTTAAGCAGGATTTGAATTTTTGCTGTGGTGTTCCGCTTCTGCCGAGTGATTCGGGGGGGTTAGAATGAATCTGGGATAGAATTGCAGATATATCTGTTGGTAGACATGCTGTGTGTGCGTCAATGTTCGTAACTTTTGTTACTCTTGTTACAAGTTAATGGTATACAATGAGAGTTTATAATAGCGCTTAATCTGATCTAGTGCATTATTTAACATGATTTTCAGACATTTAGGACGATAACCAAACGGAAAATGAAATTATTGTTGCTGGTGGTTTCCTCTTGTACTCGTATATAAATTTCATGTACGTGATGAACGCGTAATATTTCATATTTATCGCGGTCCTTTGTGGAAGTAATAGTAATGAATGTGATACATAATGAATAATTTAAAACGGACACAGAGATGGGCAGTTGTTTGTTGTGTATCTATGAAAGCATTTTGGGTCCTGTCGACATCATTCATATACACTGGTGTTTCAAGGCATGAGACGAACAAAAGAATATGAAGAGATTTTTGGATCCTCAATACATTCTTGTGTGTACCTTTCTCGATTAATCTGACATGGCATAAATCACCTCAAAATATTCGATGTAACGTTACCTACTTTCATTAAAAATTCCAATCCCTTCGAATATCGTTGGTGAAAGACAAAGGCGTATTTCTGTGATCCTGAGGAGCTGGAATTCTCTTCCTTCTTGATGTCTTGAAAGAGATGAAAATCCGACGACAGTCTTCGACTGCATTGAGAGTAGGAACGTGATTGCATATTCATTGGCAGTGGTGGTTCCGCTACGGAAGTAGCCTTGTTTGTTCTCATGAAGATAGCACCGCACGAGTGTGTGAAGTCAGCTTTATCAATACTGGCGTATTTTATTCATATGGTTTATAAGACTCATATATTTTCGATAGAAACATTCAATGTTACTCCAAATTAATGTTTCAAAATACTTTAATTTAAGTTGGTTCCTTAATAATAACAACCACGAGTTATGCTATTAATGAGTGAAACTAACATTTTGTATGATAAAAAGATCGTTTAATTTGATTTAGGTTGTCTTCAGTCAGGTACCTGCTAAGCAGGTAACTAATTGTGTTGTCACTAACCGATTGATAGATCTTAACCCTTTCACCACGCTTAGTATGCCCCGGGTAAAGTGACTCCCGGTAGCAAACCGTTCGAACAAATTTTGCAAGAATAGACGGTGAAACCCTTATGAAGGGCGAGAAAACGCAGTGAAACGTTATACCTCGTATGACATTACCATAATAGAAAAACGTTTTTTTTAAGAATGAGGTAATTAACGTAATAAAAAAAGGAAATTATTATCCATAAGTTTATATAGTTTTTCACAAATAAGATTACCTCCACGGCGTCCATATATGAATTTCACGCGCCTCCGTAATGAGGAAGATGGTCTACCATTGCTGGAGTTATCCGACTAGAGCTATCCGGTCGATAATAATACCGCTGGATGACGCTAATTAGCATTTATTTACTAGAATAATACGGCATATACTACTTTCCCCATATCATCTAGATATAGGAGAGTTTCACGTCGTAACATTTACAATGTATACAGGACATCAGAACAGGTATGAATAGTATATGATAATGCACGGTGGAATATTACGTAACTCACGAACAATTTTTTAAGAATATTGTTTATTATTTAACCCACACTTTCATTTGTCTGCACTCACGCAGTTAATGTACGTCCTTTTCAAAGAGATGAGTGAAGTAGCTTCCTTATGGATGTAATTTCTAACAAACCTCAATCACACCCTTTAATGCTCTTACGTAATACGATATTTCTTTCTTCTTTTTTTTTTGTGGGACTTTACGGCTCCTCGACATCGAGATCATTGGAGCCCTAAAATTCAGTACAGATAGGGAAAATGCAGTTACTCACTAAAGTCAACATGACTCTCCCCGCGTGTGCGACTCGCCGAATGACTCAACCATACCCACTAAAAAGCCTCCTGAGTTACAACATATCAAAACATATATCGTTACATCAAAACATTACAACGAGGAAAATAAAAGATATCCTAGCCCTCGCAACCTACTAGCGTCGGGATCGAAAAGAATAAGAGGTGACCAAGGACGGTCAGGAAAGAGAAAGGAAGTAGCCTTGAACAAGTAAGTGGAAGTAATGCCAGACTCAGCTTGGGGTCCCGTGTTACGATATTTCATTTGTGTGGTTTCCTTCATCCAGTTGCGCAGATAAGGAATGAAAAATCTAGGGGATATTTGTGTCTGAATGTATATAATAATAATAATTTTTTGTTCTTGGGTGTCATTTCCAAATCAAATTTTAAAATACTTTATGGCGTGCTACTGATTTAAAATTTTGATCGTGTACTCTTATTCTCTTACCACATATTACAAAAAATCATAAAATTTAAAATTTAGTTACGATATGTAATCAAATCAGGGCGACCCGTGGCGCAGTGTGTAACGCGCTCGCCTTCTACCTCTGGGGACGCCGGTTCAAACCCGGTCCGATCCAAGTAGAATCCGAGGTGGTGGACGGAGCGGTGCTCGCGGCAGGTTTTCTCGGGGTTCTCCCGTTTCCCCTGCCTATCATTCCACCACAACATTCACTCATAATCATTCACACCCATTTCATTTCATAAATCACCGCTTCAGGGGAGGTGCGTCAGAAAGGGCATTCGGCACCATGAGTATTCCCCAGCCAAAAATCCTAAGAAGCATCATATCCACCCCCATCTGAGCCGACCCCACATTAAGTGGGAAAAAGGCTAGGAAGAAGAAGAAGATGTAAGCAAATCAAAATATTTTCATTCGTGTTGTATCCTGAAACTGCATCCTGAGTGCAAGAGATACCGGCACACATGAGCCGGCTTCTACTAGACTAACCACAGTTATTTCCTTTTTTTGCCTCTTATCGGTCAATGCAGAATGAAATTAACTTTATTTCGTAATCTAACTTTTATGTCTGCCACTTTCTATACAAGTGTTAATTAAGAAATGTTATTTTTATTCTGATATTGTATACATTTTTTGCTGGTAGAATGTAATCATTAGATGCAGATAATATAGGAAGAAAAATTGATCTTTGATTTGCAGTGCACCGTGTTCACAATTAGAAAAGTTATCCAGTACAAAAGTGTGTGCTTTGATGTAGTCGGTCAGGTGTTTTGTGCTAAATAAAAAGATATTCCTGTCGAAACATACTTGGGGAAAGATGGATCAAAATCAAAATTCGGGATATATCAGAGTTGATAACGAAGAATAGCAGAAGTATTGATTCTAGTGACTAATCAATTTAGAAATGAAATTACAATAATACACACAGTGACAGTGAATTTGAAATATGGGGATCTTAGCAACATTCTGCAATAATCCTGAAATAATGGAGCATGCGCACAGTGTTTCTAAGTAATGCAGTTTTCAATCGCGTTATGGGAAATTGTTTCGTATCTCTGTTACAATAACCTGACGTGAGATACACTTGAAAAAAATGTTGTCATCAAGTTATTAATTTAATCTCCATGCGTATTTAGAGCTACGTATATACCAGCACAGATTATAAAATGAAATGTATCTTGATTTGAAAACAATATGAAAAAAAAAGAAGATTCGGATAATTTACTGTAACGACATTTGATGATTTGCGAAATTTAAGACGCCGATTTGTCTGCTTGGTCATCAAAATTTCAAGTCTTAACACCCTGAAAATATCTACTCTCACTCCCAAAAAAAAATAAGTTTGAGGCACTCTTGCCCTTGGTGAACCACCGTTGTTTAATTTAGTTGACGTCGCAAACAAACACTACCACCGGATTGGGTGAGGATCTGGAAGTTGTCTCTGCTTTATTCCACTTCCACTTCAGCACCTGATGCATGGATGCCTTTATCTTTGAGTACAAGACAACGTCCAGATTTCACAAGTGAACGTGTTAAAAGCTCGTGGGTGCGAAGAACGTTTGGAAACACCAAATATTAGAAAGTTTTAGACATTGAATATTAGTTTCACAATTCATTATGATATACAAAGTGTTGGAGAAATCTATACTTGTTTATTTAATGCTTTTTTATTATAATATTCTCTGATATTTAATAATTTCTATAAAAATTACTCTTGTAAAGATTTTGAAGGGTTTACTTATGGTAATTAACAATTATTTTGAAATTAAATTAATTTAATTTTAAAAACCATTGTTGTTCATACCAACCAAAATTGAATATTTTGAAGACATGAATATTGAGATAATGTCGTGAATTATTCCCAGAAAACTTCCAAATATAATCACAAAAAAGTTAGAATTTAGAGTGGAATATGTTGTAGTACGCAAATCTGACTTTGAAACTTCTTGTCTATTCACGCAACCTACTTCGTAGTGACCCATTTTCACTCCCAGCTTTTCAGCTGAGTATTCTCAGAATGGCTTGTTTAAAGGATACCCCCTTCTAAAATAGCTCATCTGTAAAACATTTGCGTGCTCCAAAGCAACCATAAAGGCGGAAACGATCACATGAACTCAATGGTTATATTGTCACATATAACTTCAGAAAAGAAAATTAACCATCATAAAACTAAAAGTTAAGTACAAAAACACCATTTTGAATATATCATTGCATATATTGGTTGAAATGAAAAAAAGTAGGTAATAGATGTGTGGGTCCATTAAACAAACAATGTAATATACTCGATACGGAAAATCTTTTCTCCAATCCTTGTGTCTATTATGTTATAAATATTATAATATCACGTCCAAAATATATATTTATCTTTATACTGACCTTCGTATCAAAATATATTGTTTAAGATATTTAGATCGAATTTTTATTTTAGGTAATTTGATTACTTGGTAGACGATCTTTGAATTCTTCGGTCTCACGATCCTTGATGTCGCTCACCATTGAGTGATTTTACTTTTATAAACCATATAATTGTATATACAGATTTATTTTAAAATGTTCCTCATATGATATTAGCAAAGTATTTTTATGGGTTTGATTTTCAAAACACATTATTATTTAGAAATAATGAAATACGTAATCAAATTTTACCATGGATTCCACGTGTCTTTAGAAGCAGATTATATAAGGACTAATAAATCTTTGAAGGTAAAAACAGTTAAGTCCATAAAGTTAATAATTTCTTGACTGATACGTCTGTGGTGATGCTCAAGAAAAATATGATTTTAGGGTTCAAGTGTTGAAACTATTTCTACTTAATTTCTGTCTTATGGCGAGGTTCAGGCAATAGGGCACGCTCTTCCACCTAATGTCTGTGCGGAATTAGGAAGGGGATATGTTATGTTCACTTTTAATATAATATTCTTATTATTTATCAATCAACATGTGAGCAATGTTCGGTGGCAGATAGAAAAGGACATAATAAAAGTATACATAATACAATAATAAGAAGTCAAATACCAAATCTTCATCCAAATTTCTATAAAATACACACACCAACGGTATAAAATACAAAACGAACACAAGAAAGGAGAAAGAAATTACATGTAAGAAATTAATTATCTAAATGAGGCCCATATGTGTCTATTCACATATGTACACACATTTTTGCTTACAAACAGATGCAGACACACACTCATACGAACAACACACTTATTCAATATACACACATATATAATTGCTCTTCCTACACCCTTAACGTAATATAGTTGCTATAATATAAGTAAAAGAAATTAATAACTATAAAAAATAAAACCAAAACAGGATTGCTATGAACAATCACGCACACTTCACATCACTACACAACTATTTACTCTGAGCATTTTCTATACCCTTAGACTCCATTCACCTCACTACACTGCTCTTCATATGTGCTCCTATTTTGAAGAAACAAGACGGTTGCGGAAACAATATGATAGAACATGCGATAGAATTAATCCTTTTTTGATATAACATACACTGTGCTATTTTCTCTGTAGGAGTGATTAATCCTGAACTGAACCCCATGAGAGCTTTCTGTGATTCGTAAGTGGTCGGCTTCCGATGATGGAGGTTGGATGGAATGGAGGTCACTAACGAGGCGGGCAGTGCGTCGTGCGGAAACATTTGCGCAGCTCTGTTTGTTGCTTCAGGTGCACTCATCTGGAGCGCTGAGTTCGTCCTATTTGGGAGAGACCGGATTCAACTTAACTGTCGACACTTGGTACTTCAACGAATGAGAATAATGACATGATTGAATGGAAGATCAATGGGTTCTTTAAAATCCTTCAAAAATGTTATAGTTTTTGAATTTCTGGGAAGATAGTAAGGCTGAAATATGTGTACATCACTCTAACAAGGAATTATCGAGTGCTACTTCTAATGTTATGCATTTAATTTTCTGACTATTATCATTCTTTCGTTTTCGTCTTAAGAATGAAATAAAGTAATCCAGAAAAAAATCATACTTGTTTATGCTTTTTTATGCATCTAGGTCATTTCTGGGAAGATAGTAAGACATAAAATACTACTCTAGCGGACTAATTTGGTAATATGGATGTCGTTTGTATGAACCTAATATTTTTGTTTGTCTTAAATCTATTTTGGAAAATATTACTAAATTATAGTAAATTAATTTAGCTAGCAGACCTCACACTCGAGAACCATTTTTGTGACATTTTTCATTTTAAATCCAGATCTTCAAACATATTATTTTTCGACATAATAAAAACCATTAAATAAAACAAATTGTTTATAGAAAAACAATTTGCCATAAAACTATCTTTGTTATGCTCAAGGTAATATTTCGTATTAAATTTAATTGTTCATTTGCTTATCATTTTTATTAAAATGATTCACCCATGTAAGTTTGCTAGTGGATTCCAACCCCAAACATTCTGTAAGTCTTTATCCGTTAGTCTCAGTGCCAGGGTTCCTCCTACGCGTTTACAACTATGTGTCGTGGTCATTCCAAGTTTTTATCATGGGAAATTTTAAGGACTAAACTTTCCATTAAATACTAAAGAAATTTTATATTTATGAAGATAACAGACTTGTGTAAACAACATTACGTGGAGAACGTGTGGGTGATGTAAATATGGAAATTTCTTTTTTTTTCTTATTTCTATGGAAAGGAAAAGTACTACTGGTCTACGTACTCCATAATGTAATTTAAACTTTTCTCTCTTCCTTCACCCCCGAGACATGATATTTCCATGTTTATTTTACTTGTGTTTTAGGGTGTTTCTACCAAACCTTAGCCGAGTTAATTTAGAGAAGCATATGTAATAAATGAGTGTATGTATAATAGAACGTAAATCTTTGGTCAAATTCTTTTCGTGAGTAGTTACTTTTTGACATAAAATCAGAAAAAATGTTGAATAAGTTTTTTATATACAATTAATACAACCCTTCCCAAATGACGTGGAATTTCCCATACCGAATTTGAAAAGTGTAGAGCACGCGTGTTCCTCTAAGACCTTTAAGTTTCTTGCGTAAAGTTTCTATGCTTCGCTACTCTTACTGAGAAATGCTTGAAAGTGAAGTAAAATTAAATCAAATTTTGAAAAATTCAATTGATAGTTTTCTTGGACTCCGTCTGTAGAACGCTTGTGACCAATTTTGAAGTTCTCGGCCAATTCCCCTTCATATAATAATAATAATAATAATAATTTATTTCCAGCATCACATTTACAAAAGAAGATACAGTTCAAACTTCTTGGAATACTTACCAATATCCAGTTGTAGATCAGCTACAAAAATAAAACGTAATTGTACGGCAAAAAATGGGTCCATTTCACTAGTTAATTTCTTTGCAGTCAACATGCTGCTATCTGTGGCGTCTGCATGGAAATTTACTTCGTCCTATTAAGCTAATTAGAAAAACCATAATTTCTACAATAATACACCGATAGAGTGTGAATACAAAACAAATTTAAATTTATTTATTTATTTATTCATATAGGAATAACCAGGAATAATTAGGAATAGCATTAACTTTTAACAAACAAACAAGGAACTTCCCAAAATACAACTTATGTGTATATATAAAATATAGACATAAACGTGCTTACATTCGCTGATGCAATAATGTGATAACAATTCAAGTCAAATTAATGTATAATTACTGTACTTGTTGGAAAAAATTATTTTAAATGAATATTTGTGATTATTTAATTTATTTAACTTATTACTTTGGTAATGTACCTAATATAAGATGTCTACAAGAACCAAGACTTGAGCATTTCACTATTACGCGTCGGAAATGCAGACACCCAGACAGATGCACACAAACTCTCGTTTAATATATCCATGCAAAGATATACAAGAGAGAATTCAAATGGAAGTTCCAGCGCGCAATATTTTTTCGATTTCCTTCCAGTTATGTATGGTGCACAAACCTCGAAAGATGATATTCATTAATGACTAATTTTTATTACACCGGAAATGGCCTAAGGAGATTTCACATTATATCCTATTGAATGTTCATATTAAGTCTGTTTTCAGCAATATTATCTCTTAAGCATACACTGATTCTGAACGTTATTGGAATATATCATCACATGGGTAACTTAAAATCTAGAATTTTGAAATGTATTTAAAATTTCTCTTGGCTTAGTTCGGTAAATATGATAAGTTTTTATTTTTTATTCATTTTAGCAGATACTGACGCTTAGAAAGTCATTTTATTCGTTGGAGTCTGATAATCGTGGCCAAACACAAAGTTCATTCGTGCGGAGATCGATTTGCACTCGTGGTGAAGTTGATTACTTCAGACATTGAGATCACTGATCTCATTTTATGGCTTAACCAATCAACAACAAATGCATTTCAATTATGTTATCAGTCTCTTTCCGTTTTGAAACTGAATTTCCTCAATTATATCACTCGAGAGCAGATGCTAATTGATCTGATTATGTAATACCTGTATTTCAAATGTAATTAACAATAATGCAACTCACAATTGAGAAATCAAAGGAATGTAAACATAGATAATCAGACATATAACTCTAAATGAAGGGAAAAAATTAAATATTTTATTCAACTTTTGCGTAAAGTCAATTTAAAGTTTTTAAGTTCATCTCTTACAGGTATGACTTCAAGGGTATAAATATTTAATCACATTGGGGGGGGGGCGAGTGAAGGTGAAAAATATGCATATAGTTACTCTAAAGGGTCTGCACTTCAGGGATATGGGTGTTTGCAAGATGAGCGTGACCCACTACAATACATCTCCCTATTCTCCAGTACCACCCCGCGTTAATTTCTCAAGATTGTCTTTGTCTCTCACAGGGAACGCTTCATCAAAATTAAGAAGATTCTTCAGAGTCTCTGCTGGTCTAACTATTTTTGACCAGTATCGTGCTTGAGACTAATAAAAAATCATAGCTACCGCAAGTGAACAGCATTCAACAGGTGAACAACAACGGCATCCTATTTCCATATGCGCAATAACAGGGTAAATGAATTCTGGTTATTTCATTTACGTTTGATAAATAGTGAACTAGCATTTGTAAGATTTTCTATAAAAGTGTCTTATTATATCTGGACGTACTTTGAAATAATTAAGAATTGATGCGTTTTCTTCTGGTAGAATTTACATAAAGTAAGAAACAATCTGCTTCAGTTTGTAGTTTCCAGTAAATAAGATTCTTTTTTTAAAAATCATTATGATCCAGTAGTTTGCTTCAATGTAGAATTTGAAAAAGTGTTGTTTTCCGAATCCAGTTCTCACGTTAGATCTCTTCGGCTAGAGAATTAGCATCAAATATGGATACACTTATTTACTCAAAAATAGAGTAAAAAATGAACAATCTGCATTGAATCGTTTTACGAACATATTAAAAAAAGCAAGCAGTTTTGCAGTAAACCTCAGCACTGGGTAAAAGTGAGTAAGAAGTTGATTGTGCATAAGTTTGAACTTTTGACATAATATCTCATGAACAGCTTCCACGATCCATAGAACTTCAGTTACCAAGTGTGAATAATTAGATTCTTCCGTTATTATCTGATTGCGTTTTCCCTATAATGTCGGAATGAGAACTTTATATCATTTATCTTCAAATAGGTAAGTTCCGTCACAAATAATTGATAAACAATTACTTAAAACTTAAGTCTATTAGAAATTTTTGCTACCTTTTCTCGAAAACATATTCTCGAGAATGAGTAAGAAATCTAAAATGTTTTGGTAATACATGCTCCTTAAAACATTTAAATGTTGATCGGATAAAACCTGAAACTTGCTTTTTGTCATTTGTGCTTAAAATAGCTCCAATCAGTTTGTTTGTTGCCACTTCATTATTTAAAAAAAAATCAGTTGAGCGTCAGTAGGACTGCGGAATTCAGAATCTGAAATCGACGTCAATAAACTTCAAAGAGGAATTATGTTTTCCGAGTTATATCCAATGATTGCAAAACACGTTCTTGTGATATAAGTTCACCTATTTTATCATGAACAGAAGAATTTATTTGAAATGATACGCAATCGAGTATTTTTTTAAAATTTCTATCTCGTTTATAAAGCATAAATTTAAATAAATTCTAATGTTAATTAGGTCACTCTAGCAGAAACGTTAGTCAAGTCATCTCAAGGGAATAAAAATCCAAGTTTTTGTAAAAACTTGTGACCGTGCTTCAGAAGGAACAACAATATTTGTTCGTGATAAGCAAAACAATCAGTAAGAATGACTAGCAACAGTACGATTAAATTGCATTTCTACCCATTCAATTTCACTTTCTTCGGAATCTGTAAGATAAAATGATTCATCTGATGTAATCAGTCTCATCCGCTTCTGTAATTCTTCTGTTCTTAATTATCAGAGAGCAAATTCCAATATTAAGCCCGAGCTTAGTCATGAGTCACGTATAATGTCATATAAGCATAAGACATATCCTTACACCCTCAGTCGACGTACGTATTTTCCATATATTAATCATTACGTTTCATGTTATTTATCTTCACATATTCTTCTATATTATACCTATTTATGAATTCACAAATCAAATTTTACTTTTGCTCATATACTTCACTAATCATTAACGTAATTAGTCAAAATTTATTAATTCAATTTCGTAATCAATTATTATATTGATTTTCCTTTTTTTGTGGTATTTTATTGGTTTAGAATTAAATCTAAAAAGAAACCATATATTTCACGTGAGAATATAGCTCTATTATTTTAAAACTGATCAAAAACAAATTCTGTCAAAATGTATTTACAAAGTAAAGTTTTTTTCCTAACAAAATTAAACAACACAAATTTGCTTTTTCGTCATGGTTCTTAAAATTAGTCTCTTAGCACTTAATTTAAACTTTATATTTTTAAGAGAGAGATTGATATTATTAGAGCAAGGCAAGTTTTTAAAAAGGTTATACATTTATTTGGCTGAGTCAGAGGTCAAAGCGTATCTTGCATAAAAATGCTCACCGGTGTCCTTAGCCTTTGCAATTCCTGTCGTCAATATTTTACGCAATTAACAACTCTTCCCACGATCTTCCAGAAAAGCGAGAGGTATAAGAGAGAGGGAAGGTGATTACGTGAAAGCGCCATTGAAATTTTTATAAAAGTGAAAACTTTCTCTGAACCGGAAAGGAATTTCACGACCTATAGCCACTCGTGTGTAATACAATTTAGTCAAAACGAGATTCAGAAGTTGTTGATGAAACAAAAAATAACGTATAATGTACATAAACGTCGGTTTGCAACTAAGAGAAACCAAATTCAATTGCCTCGACCATAATTCGGTTAATGATAATTACCGAAAATGCAAGTATTATACTCCTCTCAATAGTTTTTATTCATGTATTTTTTAACAACAGTATTGAAGTACGATACTAGTATTCTTATCAATGCGAGTTGGACTGATACCCCAATAACGAAGTATTTTGTCTTTCCTTATTACTAGAAATGTCGTAAAATATTCACATTGTCAACATATGTACGAAAGCAAATTGTATAGCAAATGTGCAGATTAATTTCATTAATATTTTACTACTACATAGTAGCACTCCATTTCTATCACCCTCTTCTCCTTTCCTGAATCTTCCGTGATGCCGATATTCAGTTCATAATCACTATCTTACTTCTAAAAGGTAACTTTTTATTAATATTCTTTTTATCGCGAATGGTGTTTAATGGCTAAAATAAGGTATTATTACAAATATTATGTTATGTAACGGGGTTTCTTAAATTTTATCAATGGTTCATGTTCCTTAAAATTCGTTTTGAAATACAAATTGAATTGGAATTGTGACACGTTCCTAAGCTTTTCCCCATAGGACATTACTCACTGCTAGGTGATTCAATGAAGATCGCATGGAATTTAGATATTATATATTCTTCCTCACAGATTGCTCATGAATATATAACTTGTGAGTCTTTACTTAAGTTGAAATTGTTACTTAAAATGGAACTGGATAATTGATGTGTAGGTCTATATCACTTACTGCCTCCACAATACAGTGGACCCATCACTCGTAGCAATAGTATCTCAGTAAGTGTACACTAGTAATTATATAAATATTATCTCATCTAGCCCAGCACTTAAAATGAATTTATATTTCAGATTACATAAATGGAAAGATTTGATTAGTACAATTACTGTAATACATTTTCTTACATGTTTAATTTTGATATTATCAACTATTGATCATAATTTCCTAGTTCGGAAGTTTTCTATACATCACTGAATAGTAGTATACATTTTATTAGTTTATTTACACAACATACTACGACAATGTAAAACAATTTTAACGCATATTAGCTTTAGAAGGTAAACAGTTCACGAAAATACCTTTCTATGTCTTAAGTAGTGGGTCGCTATGCGTACCATTTTTAATATGCTGTAAAAACCAGGTTTAATATTTACCTATGTGTTTATTAATATTAATCATATGGTCGCGGTTCGAGGGAAAATCGATCTACGGGGGAGGATAACTCAAGAATGTTTTGGTACAGCTATTAGGACCAAGGATCCTGCTCGCACGTCACACGGTACAATTACTCACAGGGAACAAACTTAACAATAAACTGTACTTAAAAGAGTTCGTGAAAAAGTTACAGAACTGAAAAAACCATCGAAAATAGCCTAGTTGATTAACATAAGCCTCCGAGTTTCTAAGTCTTTAACGTTGACACAATAATGTCAATAACTCGGCGGCGTGTCAGTGGGATACGCGTAGACAGAGGACCCTAGATGTGCAGAGACAAGTAGTGCAATGAAGGCGTTTTGAGCTGAATTCTGGATGGCATCTGAGCGCGTGGTCTGTGAAGGCGAGACTTGTATACCCTCTGATAACGCGTTGGATGAACAGACATATGGTGCAATTGTTACGAAGTGGGGAAGGTGGAATAGGGGACTCACAAAGGAAATTCTGCGTTTGCATTTTTCCAGGTGCAGAGTGCAAAGAGAGCTCTGGCTGCAACTGCGTCGGTGATTACTCAGAATACGATTGATCATGAAGTTAAGATTCAATAAGACATGACAGTTAACTAAAGAAATAAAGAAAATAACAAACAAACAAAAACTTCGAAATAATAAATATAGACTTGATCTGAAATAGTGAATTTAGCATTGAATGAATTTTACAAATGTCAGATCCGTGGTAATAAGCACCGCACAACAGTTAACGATTAAAAGATTTTGTGCTATTTCAATATCTACTTTGTTTCCAGATCGTAGATTGAGTTAAAATATATTCAATAAGCATTCATACAACGAATGCGGTATTCAAGAACACTCATCATTTCAATTTTTGTTTGTTATTTTATGTCAGATACCGAATTTTCACACAACTACTTATAATTTCTATCTTTGTGAAGTAAAATGTTGTTTTGACAATTTTGTTTTCTCCACAATTGTTTCACGTGAAGAAAAACATAGTTCGTAAGTCGGGATGTACGTGTTTGCTGGTATTTAAAATTATATCCGTGTATGTTAACGAGTTATTTCTTTTTATTACCTGCATTGTCGTACATCTGTGAAGTGTTTATTTGTTAATTTTCAGTTCGTTCGTATGCTTGTTCCTATTTAATGGAGAACAAATACTAGTCTTCTCAACCAAGCATTTAATGAATTTGTATTTCATTCCTTTTCCAGTACAATTAAATTTAAAAACGAAACAGCTATTAACTTTGGTTACATGAACTGATTTAAACATAAAGAAATAAATATATTCATATTAAAATATGGACATAGTAATGAATAAAGTCATATAATATTTTGTGTTCGTGCACTTGTTTCACATAAACGTTTGATGCAGAACTATTTATTTAGGAGTCTAACAATTTCCTTTATAACGAAGTAGTTTCTTTTGATCAAACTCTTGCTTGTCACAGACGCCTCTTTTTCTCATAACACATAGAGAAAAATATATAGAATTAATTCGCTTACACATAACTTTGCTTCTTTCATTATTAATGTTGAACAGTCGTTTGTTTCAATATCTATGATGAAAATATGTGTTATTAGTTTATAACGTTGCATATGAAACAATGTATTGATCATGGAACTCAATGCATGATAGGAAATTCATTTCCAGTTTAACAAATGAAACCGTCAAATATTTTATGGTTTTCTGTCAAATTATCCTGGAATTTACATTTGCATCTGTATATGAAAACAAATTTTTTCTCAACTAAACGCAGTACATAAATGAAACGTTGTCCTCTTTGCTGTCTACTTTCTTCTTCCAAAGTTCTTACGACGTATTTGAATTTCTTTTCGATTATTTTAAATGTTTTATGATAAAAAATAACTATTATGAGAAGTTTACAAGAGATTTTGTCACTAGATGTAAAGAACTAATCTTTCATCAAACTACTCTCTTTATAACACAATCAACAAAACTACACAAAAATTATTTCATTAATTCAACATGTGAAACATCACTTCTTACAGCATTAACCTTTTAACGGAGTTCCGTTTTGGTCATCCCTTTCAATAACATTCATAAAACATTTATATTGCTGTTATTCATTACATAAAATTAAAACTGGCAACTGAACGAATCTTTAGTATTCGTTATACTGATAATTGTTTTTGAGCATTTTAATGCCCATACACACTAGCGTATCTCTTACCATCAAGTCCAACCATGTTTCTTTAACCGACACATCCAAGTGATTCACACACACTTGTGTAAGTAGTGTTCTTCCTCGCACGTTCAATCCCAACACCTGTCCTTTCGCACGGGAGTCACTTAGTAGCGGTGGATTGAGGAATGCGCGGCAGACAAAGCATAGCGCGCGTGAATCGACGTAGTCCACGCAGAAACCTGCGCATGCGTATTGCAGCGATGCTGTCAGTGGGCGATGTCTGAACACCCGCGTCCTGCACGCATGGCAACAAGTGCTGCTGCGTATCCGAATTAGGTACCGTCATCTGCGGAAAAAAGTAATATATTATTTTCGTAAGAATAGGAAGATGGAGTGATTATTAATGTACGTGTGGTAAGAGGGTGGCTACGACTGAGCATGTCTTTTGGGGTCAGAGAGAAGAAAATATTTCGAGAAATTTTTGGGAAAACATGTATTGAATATAAATGACAAAAAATTCAAAACTCAAACTGTCGCACTATAGACTCCGAAGATGCCTATAGGGTTCGCGAAGGGTCGAGCTCCGCAATTGCTAGGTTTCGACAAAGGAGGAGGAGATGTGGCCAGCACTTTCTCAGGCCCGTAAGACCCGAATATAGACACGGTAATCATTTTACAGCATAATCATTTTACAGCTGATAGTCGGTATGAATACTGAGGTGATGAAAAATGACACATCCCTCTGGGGTTCAAATCCTGGTAATCCAGTCACTAACTCAACTCTCTACTTACTGAGTCTAGCTGACTCCTAATGTAAATGACAAGGGAACCATAATAGAGACTGGGGGAATGATACAACGATCCGAAGAATATTGGTTTTTGATGACGGTTGGTGATGCGCTCAGTGGCGCAACACAGAAGGTAAGATCGTACCAAAAGCAGCATGGATGAGCAATAGAACTCATTGACATTATACATGGACAAGGTTTAAAAAAAATTAAGATAAACGAAAATGTTAAATTAACAATCTCTTCCCATTTACTTTTCAATGTATGATCATTTTCATCTTTTTCATAATATTATTTTCGTAATATTTTTAAATTAATTTACCTAATACTTTGGTACCAAAGTCCATTACACATCTCATTATTATACTCCAATAGTATGTAGTATTCGGTTGTTTGCAGATACTGAAAATTGACATATACCCCTTCCAAAAAATTAAATTTCTCTTTTATGTAGTAGTATGAAGACCTGTCCATTTCATTCCTTTAAACTTCTTTAAAAAAATCGTACCTTGTAAATAAACATTAGTACATCTAGAACAAATCATCAAGATGCTCCATTGTTACTCTCTTTCGCTGAAGTAGAGTGGAGCAAGTACACAGGATAATTTACTAAGATTTTCTTTGGATGGACATACAAGTCTTTTTTCTAGTGTCATATCAATTTCTTATTTAGCACGGTGGACACGAGATTGTCTACCTTAACATGAATATTCAAAATTTCTGAATTGCTTCATATTTCAAGTTTATGAAATGAAATATCTCTAGAGGCAAAATTCGTGCAAATATTCATTTAGTGATATCATTACCCAACAGTCAACGTCCTAAATATTTCTTTGCTTCTTGGAACTCCATGTCAGATTAAAATTTTCAGTGTTCACAAATATATTAAGAGTCCATGATTTACCACACAGATTTACTGAGTGTTCTTAATATTTAAATATTATAAATAAATAAATTGAATAAAAGGGAAATGCACAAATTTTCACGGACACTTCCCTGATCAAGGTGCTTTTGCTCCATTATTGAGTTTTCTTGAGGGAAGTGCACACCAAGTTCTTACTGCTGCACAAAAGTGCATTGAGTGAGCAGCTTGTGGACATGTTAAACTACAGTATCAGACATACATCATTTGGAGAAAGGATAAAAGTAAAATTTAACAAACCGTGTTAACTCAGTTACCCAAATAAAACCGAAGACATGCCCTTGAAACGTTTTCGAAAATTTATTTCCTTCATCAGAGCACATTTGCAAAGACAAAATAAAACTTACATAGCATACTAAATGATCACTTGACCACTCAGTTGGCAATACTTTTAGAAGGTATGGATAAATTATGCACTTCCAGAAGTTCACCTTTTTGAAATTACGACCGTACGTTTTATGAAATTATGTGAAGATATAACTATTTGGTATGTGCGACCATAATTCTATATTACCAGATACAAGAGAAAAACGGCGGCCAAGAGGCTCAAAGGAAGGAGTCAGAAGCTTCCGAAGCGGAGAATATGCAAAATTTAACACTCAATTACATAAAGGAGTTCTTGGCTTGGATCCCTTCTATCTTTTAGGAGCGCGGAAACAAGTCCAGTTTCTACAAGAACGTACGTGGGGTTTTGGTGGTGGTTTCGAGGAGAGCCTAGAGGGATGAATTTGGTTCACTTCCTAGTGTCTGAATAATGTGCATGCCAAGGTTTGAGCTTCTATTCGTTCGCAACTTTCACTATCTCCGTTCATCACATAAGTGGATGTATATTCCTCAAGTAACGATACAATTTGAAATACTAATGAATTTCCACGTCACAAGAAGTTTTTATACGGAAAGATGAATTTCATGAATGAGAAGATAAGTAGAATGCCCGTTGAAACATTTCTGGGAGGAGAGCAAAGAGAATGGAGTCAAAAAGTCAACGAATTTTATCTGAAACTTAAAGCTGTCATACATTTTGTTTATTTATTTCGAAATGTATAATTCATATGGATTATAAACCCTTTCATATGAACTATTACGACTCATTCCCGTCAGTGATTGATGAGAAATTGTAGAGCTCTTGATTCTGCCAGTGTTTCTGAGAAGGGAAACTTCCACATGAACGGCTTAGTAAACAAAAGATCAAACGACTGAAGGGAATCTCGAGAGTATTTAGCTTTTGAGACACTCGTAACCCTTGCTTTATTAATTGCATATGTACTTGTGAATGTTGAAATATCTATGCCAATGCAATTCAGGTATATTGTTAACTGATTCAAATGTTAATTAATGGCATTACGTATTCGTTAGTTACTTCTTTTACTGTCATAACCCCTTGAACTTCAGTACTGTACGGAACATATATAAATTACTAATGTTGGAATAATTCAATTGTAATTTCATTCCATGACGAGTTTAATGAATTTATTCCTTTTAAGATGTGTGGACAATTTTTCGGCTATCTGATCTCTCTGCGAATTTTGGGAAAAGAAAAAAAACATTCTGCTTAATATGGCATTGCTTCTCGTTGAAAAATAATCTTTCTACGCATCTAGACAAACAATTACATTTATTTCCAGCGTTTATGGGTTTATTTTATTAAACAAAACATTTTATTATTCCTTCTTATGCGACATGGATTCACTAACTCTGAAGCTGGTTCTAGTGTTAAAAGAGGGGAAATGATCCCTGATAGTACCATGACACCTGAGGTCATAATATTATGTGTTTATGTATTCTTTATACAGTTCATTTATATTTGTTTTTATTCATTTTTTTGTTTCTCCTATTAAACATTCTCTTTCTTCACTTAGTGTGTATTAGATATGTATTTTGGAGTGTCTTATTTGAATTAGCAGTAACTCTGATTTATATGGAGATAATTGCCTTGCGTTTCGTCGGTTAGGGATACAGTAATTGTTTGCAGACGAATTATCGACGAAAACCTTACCTCTACACCTTGTGAAGTCGTCGCAAAAACTAATTTTTCCGTCTCCGGTACCTCCTCCAAGTCATCCTCGGGCTCCGTCTCTGCCAGTATCACCTCTGGTCGCGAACAGGGAGGCACACTATTCGTGCTCGTCGCCACTTCCTGGACTTCCTTGTCGGCAGCCAGCACTGTCTCCACCAACGCGTCGATGGTCGCTTTTGCTTCCTCCACAGCGCTCGACGCGCGCTTCGCCGCTACCGTTTGGCTCGATGACTGAGGCAGCACGGATAAGGGGTTGGGAACCAACGTTACCTGCAGAATAAATTCAATAGCGTCTAAAAGACATTTTATATTTGGTATCACTGTGAGAAAACCTGTATTGAATCAAAGTTTTGTAAAAGAATTGTCCTAACCCTTCTAATACGCAAAATCTCATAACAAATGCTAAACGAAAACTCACAGTTTCCTCAATATATACTGTTTGAGCCTATATGCAGATTTAGTACATCTTGCACAATATTTTTGCATTAGTACCTCTTCGCATGCATTAGTTTTTGCTAATGATGGAATATCTTGGAGTATATTTATCCTATATACCAGACAGTTTCGCACAACCGATTAGGAGGAGGTGTAAGAAAATTTGTACGCTAAGACAATCGTTTATTCATCATGAATTTTTCGCTTCCTTAAAGAATGTTCATTTTTAATAGTTTTATTTTCTCACTGAAATAAAAATTATATTGTTTATATTCACTCATTGACAAAAATTCACGCGGGCAGTTGTCTGAATGACGTTAAACTCGGTGTGAGGTAGCAACTTACGCACACAGCCAAATTATTACGTACTGATTTAAACGACGAGTTCGAGTTCGAGATTATGGTTTTCAGAGACCATGCCTGTATAGTGTACCATTGTCTGCTTGTAAGAGATCTCTCGATATATTAGGTAGGTTGCTACGACGCACACTAAGAAATTACGGCCAGTTAACCAAGTGTGAAAGGTGGCGCGTATGATTGGACAGCGAGAAGCTGAGTGGTCGTATCGACAGCTCGTCCGCTATTTGAACGAACTCATCAGACGGTGACGGTATGTTGGAACTAGTAGATGCGTAATGGCACGCATAGACGGCTTTAGGTCTCAGACCACTCTGGACAGACCATCATTTGTGAAATCCGTCGAGTCAACTGACAACAATAAGACGAACCTACTGTTTCGTTGTCCGAGAAGAAGCATAGGTGTCATAATAATTCCAGACGCCGTTGTCCGGTCAAACACTTTCCAAGCCCTTGAGAAAAGTAGGCTTCGTCTCTCGACCAATGCATGACCTGCCTGTGACAGCCACTTACTGTCGCCACCGTTTGGTGCAATGTTGTGAGCGTGTGACCGCTCCTTCGGACTGTAATCGCATTCATCTTAAGCAATGAATCCAGGTTCTGATCGATCAGTGACGATGGCTGTGTTGGTATCACGTGACCTTAATATGAGATCCTAAATCCATTCTTTTCTATAGTACCTCGTAAGACCGGTAGTGGGCTAGTGTAAGTGATAACCGCACAAGACCAACGCTCTGCCTATCGTGGGAGGACTTCCAAGAGGTATACTTTAGCTGGATAAAGCTCGAGCGCACATAATTGTCAGTGACATAGTGTGTCTCACAGGAATGTCATCATCGCCACACTACCTTGGCCTCTCTAATATCTTGAATTATCACCAATATATATATATATATATATATATATATATATATATATATATATATATATATATATATATATATATATATATAT
>NNCF01127365.1:323039-345691 GCA_002313205.1 Laupala kohalensis
GCCAGTGAAGTGAATAATAAGGAAGCGATCAGATTGGCGAAATAAACGAGGCATAAGAAAGGAGTGGGGGCTATTGTTTAGGTGGAAAGCCGGAAACAAGATTCACTCTCAATTGTTCGTGGTAGATTGGAAGAAACGGTTCGCTTTACGTAATTGTAAACGTGTGGGTTTTAGAAGCACGGAGAATATCAGCGTGAGGAGTGGAATTTAATCACACGTGGCATTTAATAGTCAAAAGGGAAGTTGAACCGGTTAAGCATTTCTTAATCAAAGTTGATTAGCGAAGTTGTATAATTGCCGTAAGAACGAAGATCAAATTTCGGCGAATATCATTTTCATGATATTTTTTTATAGTACTCGAGAATAGAGGAAGGACGGTCGAAGTAATACGAACGTAAAGAATCATAGTATCGTTTGGAAAAGCTCCAAGTGAAGCTACAACCTATTTTCGAAAGCATTAGTTCGATTCGAACATCCTGACGCCGTTTTCGAGGGGAAAGCAGAGCAGACGAGACCACGTGGTGTGGAAGCCTGGTAGCACGTCGCCGAGTCAAGGTCATCAGCAGCACAGCTGGGGCAGCCTGTCGAATACGAGAGGTATTCTCGAACTGGTGAGATCGTGCCACGATTCTGAAGAATAATTCGCTGTTTTGTGAGTATTACGTCTCTGTGAGGCGAACATTGTTCCAGTGTGTTTCGAGAGCTAGGGAACGTAATTTAAATTGTTGTAATTCGATGCTAAATGAGTATCTTTGAATAAAGAGAAAATTGCATTGGAATAGTTATTTTTTCCGAATTAACTGTAACTCATTTTGAAACATTCCGAGAAGAACGAAGATTAAAAATCAAGTAAATTGATGAACTTTTGATAGAACCTCAAGATAAAGAAATAATAAGAGCTCATTTCGTGCTTAGTTTTTGAACATAATATTTTATTGTATTAAATTTTAGGGTATTAATTGATGTAATTGCACGATCCATTATTTGTGAGCTAGAAACCACGTGACGCAATTTGTATGAAAAAGGGTTTTTACATTTGTTCTTGTGATTTATGTGGGGATTACTTGAATTGTGTAATTATTATAAATGTTTGTACTGGTATCAGAATATACGTTGTTAATTCACATCTGAAGTCCGAACCTTATTATTAATTATAATTATCATAACTTATACCCAATATTATTTTCCCCACAGCATTTTTTGGGTACGTTAGATATTATTGGCGCCCGAACAGGGACCTCGATGTTTATTGGTCACCTTATAAAAGTATTTCTGTACGCTTTAATTGAGATTTTGGAGCATATTAGTTACTTTTTTGAGTATTTTTTGTGTATTTAAATTCAAGATCTAGAGAATAACGTAATCTAGAGAACCAGTTGCAGTACAAATATACTGATCTGCCACAAGACAGCATAAAAACCTTGTAGGCTTCCATTTACGACAGTATCATAGCGTGTTGTAGCGCCAGAGGTGCTTCTACAGCGTACTAGATCTTACCTTCAACTGCCCAGAATTTTACAACCAATTATCTTTTTGCTTCGATACTCATTTCACTTGTATGTACTGGTGCGAATTACGCTATTATCTACGTTTTATGCCATTCCGACAAGTCCATTTGGGTGCTTCAATGTTTATGTAAATGAGCATAAGAAAAACGGTTGGGAATATTTCCATATTATATTTATTGAAATAAATTTATTGTCAAAAAAGCAATTGCAAACAGCGTATGACCACGTGGAGGACAATAAACTTATTTACTCATCAGAAGCAAGCAAGGGACCGTCCTATGAATTCCGATCAAGGAACCCAAGGCAGAGGTTGATTTATCATTTCGTCACATTTCTAAGACAAGAATAAAAATAATCAGAAACATGTGATTACATCAACATATTACCAACATTTTTTTATTTAATAAAATACAAAATTTTATTTCAGAAGTACGTATTATCAAAATATACTGCATGTTATTTGTAAAATTTAGTTTATAAATTTTTACTATTAAAATAACTCTAAATTGGAGATTAGTTATTTCGACATTTAATTACTAAGACATTTCCTTCATAACAAAGTGCTCTAATGTGCAATGAGACATAGCATGTGAAATTACAAAATTAATCCAAACAAAGAGAGTGTGTTCTCAAATTATAATATAATATAGATTCGTTGAGATAATATAACTCAATCTTTTTTATTTTTCTGGTATTGAATATTGTCTCATCAAATCACTTGTATAAATGAAAGTGTAATATGCAGTTCTCATATGGATGGTACCTTTTTAAACTCTAGCATCTAAATCTTAACCTCACATCAAGCACAAATTTTGCATTGAATTCTGCACCCTTTGTGTATAAAGTTTGAATTATATCACTCTATGTGTTTTAAATTATATTATTCTACGATCTTCCGTATTTTCTTGTTTTACATCGAACTATAAATTGACCCCGGAAGTATCATTTCATGGTTTTACACGGTGAATAGCGCATGCCATTCAATGTGCTTCTTTCTTTTTTGTGACAATGCACATGGCTTCGTGTCCGGGATTCTTTTATTAAAACGCCCTTATTCATCTTTATTAGTGAATAAATATCTCACAATTTATATACAATTTGGCAAAGCATAGGGATTAGCCACCAAATGTACAGTGACATTATTCTTTTCATGGGAACAGACCTGTATCATTCATCTTCCCAAGATATCCATTTATCTCACTTACCCCGCTGCCGGCGTTGAAACTCCAATTGCTCCCATGATCCGTCGGCGTCCCCACCAATTCGTCGGGCTCCGACTTGGACACAGAGAACTTGGGATGCCTGTTGGCTGGCGGGAGAGCAGAGGACGTGGACGCCGTCACCACCACCGCCTCCTCCTCCTTTCCCTTCGCCTCCAACGTGGTCGATGTCATCTTCGACGGTTTCGGTGTGATAATGCCGGACGCCTGTCCCAACCGCAAGACGGCGGGCGCCAGAGTCATCAGAGACCACGACACCGGCGACATGAAAGGCTGCTCTCCCGCGGTCGGGGGTGTCGCACCCGCCACCGCCGCTGCAGCCACCGCCGCCGCCACTGCTCCAGGTTTATTGGGTACCGGCACGGGGATGGGTGGTGACGCGACGCGAGTCGACTTCCATGTATCGAGCAAGGGAACCGTTGGCACAGGGGTCTCCGTGCTGGCAGAAGAGCGCGATTCCGCCTGGGAGGTGGAGGTTGCTGGCGCCAGGTCCGGCATTGGAGGCGACGCTCGAAGGGCATACGCGGGGTTGGCGGTGAGTGGGGAGGATGTGCGTGTAGAGAGAGACACGGTCGGCGAAGGAGGCGCAGACACAGACGAGCGTTGCCGCGTCGCCGTCAACACCAGTGGCTGCGCAAGGGAAACGCTTTCTCCTCATAGATCCCGAAGCAGCCATGCAATGAACAGACTATTCAACTGCATATCATGCTCTAGTAGGTTATAAATCAATAAATGGATATCTTAATTTTTTCTTCTTCATGAAATGAATTTTTTACATCGATGTATAGCAATATTTTGAGTCGTTCAAAGGATTTTACCATGAGACCTCTTTTCAATCGTAACCTGTCTACACATGATGCAAATCATAGTGGTTCAAAATAGTTTTATTTTATATCGAGAGACAGGCATTTATTACTGACTGACTGAATAATTACTAAATCAGGAACTACGAAGCAAACAAACGTAACATTTGACAGGTGATTCCTTTTAGAATGTATACATCCGCTAAGAAATGATTTTACGAAAGTTCACCCCTAAAAGGGTTGAATTGTTTTACGCATGTATCTCACCGTACGTAAAGAGTGCCGGGAGCAATTTCAACCAATGATACCCAGATGACTATCTTGCAATAAGCACAGTGGGGGTAATACATTCCTGGCACTTCTTGGAAGGGGCTGGAAAGGGGGTGATGTAAAAATAATGAAAAATCCCTTATATTTGAAACCATAGTTATTGCAAATATCGTAATTGATAAGGACGCCTCCGATGCTTCGTAAGTTCACGGGTAGTTCAAATTGGAGATATTAATCCCCTAGCATTCTTGGAGTAGGAGTGGGAACGGGTGTCAGGTAAAAGTTATCATAAACGTCCGATATCTGTGTTGAATACATCAGTTTTCGGTCGCAAAAGAGATCATACTTTTCGGGGCCGCTTAATCTAGTAGTGACATTTTCGAAAATCCCAAAGTCCAAAATAAGCCTGTATGTGCACCCCTAGTGAGGAGGAAGCTATGTTTTCAGCATTGCTGAATTGGTTGTAACATCTTGTACTTGTGTAAGCCTATATGCAGCTCCCACGGGAAATCCTAGCACCCCCTGGGTAGGGGGTGTGAATGGGTTGACATGTAAAAGTAATCGAAATTCACCAATTGAAGTATAAATTTGATGAACGCACTGTGTGTTAATTATTCATCCTAAAATATGGAACGAAAAATTAAGAAAATATGTACAAAAGATACACATTTCTTTACAATCCGGATTTTTTATAATTAAAGATTTGTTATCTATTTGAAATTACATTTTCAGTTTGAAGAGAAAACATTTAAAACTTTCATGAGATTTACAGTTTTTATTGTTTTTTTTTTTTTTTTTGAAATCGTTTTCTTTATCCAGTATAAAACATGTTTACATCAAGTAATTACGAGCGTGACTCATTTGTTAGTTTTTTTACCCTTAGTGTCATCTCGTTGTGGAACGAGTTTAAAAATTGATGTTGCAATAGTTGAGCCATTAAAGGGGAAAAATAAGCATTGAGATTCCCATTTTCTATCTTTCTTGTCCACTTTGCACTAACCCAATTTTCATTCGCCGCGTAAGAAGATTTAACGACTTTATCATCCATAATTCATCCGCGTTAACTCAGTCCCGAGTTATGCTGAAACAGAATTTAAGTTCAGATAGGATAGTTTTCGTAAAACACAGCTTTACATTATCGAAAATTTCCTTGTTAAAGAAACTCGCTATTGATTTAACTGAACTTAAAGTTGTGCTCACAGTATCTCACTATCGGTACTTATCCGCGAAAATGGACGAATTTTCTTTGTATTTTGTTTTCTTATGATTGAAAATAGTGGGGAAATATTTAAAAACGGTATTACAAAATTTTAACGCAAAATTCCACAATTTAGAAGCACATAAAATTATGTTTCATTATATATTGAAATACGTGTTATTTAAATATGCAAACAAAGACATTGTAGTATTTTGAAAATTCAAATGAAGAAGAAACATTTTTTATAAGGTATGAATTTTATTTTGAATACGTCTATAATTCAAAATATAATTCATAATTCAGAATAAGTCCATAATTCAAAATATTCATAAAAACACAAAGGTTTTAAGATTTCTATGTGTTAACAAAAATATAAGCTTATTGTGTTACTTTTAGTACATGGGTTAGAGAGGCTTATTTTTATAAAGGTTTATTTTTTATTATTTTATTCACGTCATTTATGTTACCACTTGTGTTTTCACACTGTGGATTTTGTGTCTTTAACACTTTTTGTTTCATTTCTTTCGATCGAATCAAGAATCAACACATATTTCACTTTTTTGTAAACTAAAGAAATGCTTCAAACGGACTTTTCCTTTACTTCACTTTCGAACTCGTAGATTCCACGAACAGGACGCCCAATTAATCCCAGCATATATTGACCCCATAATAATAGCTGCTCCCAGCCGATCCATTTGCATTTCGATCCTTAGGTCATTTTAGTCGGTTTGTCGCCTTACACTCCCCACGAACCCATCCCGACTACCTCCACTGCAGTCAGTATCCGGATGGGCAAACGTGTTTTCGTTCGATGTCCAGCTGCTGGTTCAGTTGGATCTGCAAGGCTAGACGGATGACACTCGCATTCAGCTTACCGTCATCCTACGGACCATGCTAGCGGAACTATCAGGCCTGCCGGTACATGTATGGGTGGCTTAAATCGAGGGATTTTCTAAGACGGCAGCACAGAGAAAATATTTCGGATTTCCGAATATACTTTTGACTAAAAATTGGATGTGAACATTTAGCACACGTTACAACTGTTACGTTATTACTGTTCTCAAATTGATTGTACGTACATGCAGAAAATTGATAGTATAGGGTTGATGCATTCGCGCTTGCTATTGCTTACCGGGTAGCGCACGTCCGCTGCACTGGCATAGGAACCGTGCGGCCTGTAATAGAGAAGTACCAATCCTCCTGAGAAGGCAGTCGCGTTAGAGGCGTTGTTGGAAGGGGACGAATTCGTGGGTTGGGATGCGATAGGGGCGGACGCTGCGGCGCTGAGCGGTCGCACCGGAGACGCCTGCGTTACTGCAGCAGCATCAACCTACAACAACAGAGCCAGTAAAACTATTATTTTTCCATGATGGTTTACGACATACGGGACATGTTTTGTGAAACGAGAAAAAGTTCGTAAAAGAAAAAGCATTGGAATTATTGCTTCTACCTGAGCCGAAAAGCTCAGTTTGTTACTTTTCATGTCTTGTAGTTGTAAAACGTGAAAAGTTGGCTGTGACTGTAGTAACGTCACAGTTGGTAGGCTATAAGAGAGGCAAGTGTAATGACGCTATGATCTTTCAACCAGCGATACACTCTTGTATTCCTTTTCCTATTTTAAGAAAACAACATATAGAATTTTAAAAAATCATTCGCAAATAAAACAAAAGCAATTTTTAAACCATTTAATTAGAAATAAATTATAGATCAATTTTCTTGAGCTACTCCTTCACAGTAAACACGGCATTTTCCTTCTCTAAAACTTTATTTTTGGAGCTTACATTTTTCATTGTCAGCATCCAAAATATATTTGTTTCCATGACTGTCTCTACAAAATATCCGTATGATATCCTACGTTTGCATTAACGAAAAGAAAAATATTTCTGGGTTGAGAAGTGCGCTTATATTTATATATCTATTTTTACTTCAAAATCAAGCAAGAGTTGTATAAGGTGGAAAGAAACCTTGCCCCTACGCTTTACCCGTCAAATTCCGGCAGTTGCAGATAGACTGAGTTTACACATTTCCCTAGCACCACTCTAGTGTCAGGAAACTCATTACCTTTATTTAGCGTTTCCAACTGCACGAAATGAACAACCGGAAATGAACAACTCGGGACATTCCTGAATCTCCTCTCTCCCTCCAAAACTAACAACGAAGTTCATGTCTTTTTCTGTGTTAAACGGAACTGCAGAAAATGTAATACTTTTTTTCTAATATTATCATAATCTATATTATGGTCAGTATAATTTTTATAGTCGAAAATAATAATGCATATACTAAAGTAAATCCTAAATTCACCAACTGCGTCACATCTATGGTAGATTGCTATTTCTAATCGTAGTCTATTCAGAATTTAACTTCAATTATTTCATTTCAGACCCTATCAGATAAAATATATTTAATGTCTGCCTAAGCAGAAGTGCATGATACCTTTTAATTGTAATTTACTAAAATCGTGATAGATAACAGCAAACTACTTACACTACAAATAATCACCTTCCTCGTTATCGTTTTCTTTGAAACATTTTAAGGGTTTTGTGAAATCAGAAAACGATTATGTTTATTGAAAGAATATGTAGACCTCGTTTTCTTTAGTTTACAGCAGGGACTGCATCATAAATCACTTATCTCATTTTCCCCTGTCTTCAGTAAAACACAAATCTCAAAACTTAATATATTTAAAAATTATAAATAAGAAGTTATTTGTACTTTAATCTTTGCAGTTTTTGAATTTATGATTGATTGTTTTTACTTGTTGATGTTACGTCATTCAAAGTGCATGGTAAATGTGTGGGTGATATGTCTTCCTTTACTATTAAATTGCATGAGAGAGTTCAGGAAAATTAATTGTTCCCATAAATTTGGTCTGTTTAACCGAATAAACAGAAATACTTCTGATATAATTCATTATGTAGACATGATAACGTTTATACCACGAAATTATATGTACACTTCCATCATCTTTAATGATTCTGGATTTTTTTTCCCGCGATTCTAATTTATGTGAATCATTATTAAATATATTTTGTGATCAACATCTTGCATCAAACTGTCCCATAGGTAGTTCTTATTAGACCATTTATTTTGTTTCATGTGTATCTATATTTGTTAGTTAGTTTATGGATTTGATAGAATTTTTGGCCCGTTTTTTAATTGCTTTTACTCAACCGATTCTCGTAAAATGTCGTATTGAGCTTAGATTGATGACAATACAATATAGCGTATTTTCTATTGGTTTAAAATAAATGTTTTAGATGATCCAAGATTGCGAATGACGTTTCTTTGTAAACATTTCCTTGACATAAGTGAATCGCGCAGCGATATTCCGCTTGATATTACAAATTAAATAGAATACATATCTCAAAATTTTCCTAGGATGCAGCACAACCTAAACTCGTCCTTAACGCTCCTTAAATAAATTTAATGCATTAATTTAATTCTTCAGATAAACAAAAATATTACCATTCCCAGTGTATTATTATAAAAACTTATTCGCATGATATTCATGCACAGCCACGCATGTGGCTGAATGCTGCAACTTTTTGTGTGTTAAATGTGGACATCACTCTGACTGGCATCAATACATCACCACCCATGGGTCACAAAAACTACCCTGAGAATCCTGGATGATCTAACCCCAGCTTAAACGTAGTTCAACAAGACCTAGTTCGTTGGTATCCTTGTTAGCTGAATGTGATTTCAAGATGACTTATTCAAACAATACCTAGGTAAACGGTAACCATGCCATGGCCAGACTTTCACTTCAAATTGTTATCAAACTTGTCGATCTTTTTCTGGTTATCAAGATACAGATGTAGATCAAGATATAGTCGACGTTTTTTTAGTAATTTTAATTGTACTATTCGCTCTGCAATGTTTAAATAAATCATGGTACTTTCAATGTGGTCCTCCGAAAAGGAACCTATTAGTATTTAAAGATCACCATAACACAGTCCATCCCAGGCTACGGGGGATTCTGGGCTGTTCATTCCAATTAGCATCAAACGAAAGAGTTGAACGAGTAGAATGCGATAAACAACGTGTTGTCATTTTAAATCCATAACGTATGACGATTCAAGATGACGCATTATTCCTATTGTTAAGTTCACCACTTGAAAATCTTGTTTGGAGTGCGATTTTTTAAGACTTATATTGAGTCAATCCAATCTACTTTAATTCATTCGTTCAATGAATATACTCATCACACAGAAAAAATTATGTTGAGTGATAGGTTCTATATTCTCGTACATTTTATTTTCACGAAGTGGGTTCTTTGTTTTTTAATCAAGATAACTGTTCCTAGAAGAGTCATCTAAATTAATTAATGATGAGAAAAAAATACTCTTCCTACATCGAAATGGAGAAACTACCTCCCCGGTTTCTTCAATAAATGTAATTTTAGATCAAGTTCATGGAATACAAACTGCAGAGTTTAGTAAGAATATGTTGTCACTGTGGGAAGGGGAAGCGATCGCTGCACAGACGGTCGACTCCGGTATGACATATCAAGTGCCTTCATCTACGAGTCTACATTGCAGAAGGGTGTGGGGTCTATGGCAGCGTAGAACTCGCGAGAGACAAAGCGATGTATGACAATGTGGTTGGTCATTGCGAAGCAATGCAGATTATCAGTGTTGGTCTATTTCCAGTTTTGGGGCTGGTGACAGCGTGAGTTAACGTACACGAGCTATCGAGAAATAATGATGTGCGTCAGTTTCATCATGATATCGTTGCATTACTTGGGATTTTTGGAAACGTTCGTTGAAACGAACACATAAGTGGAACCTGTAGAGTTATTTGTTTTGTGTTATACATCTGTCAAAACTTACCTTTAGTTAAAGTAAGTAAAAAAGGAAAAGACCCTATTTTCTTTCGGAAGAATTTATTTATCACACTATCATCATGTAATACTATTACGCTTCTGGGATGATTTCTTGCTCCACTTCTTTTGTACGCTGACCAGAAAGTTTTAATAAAATGTAATTCAAAATCAAAGCATATTTCTTAAATCTTGATATTAATGTTTTAAACGGACTAGAGGTAATTATACATAATAATTCGTAGTTATTACAAAATATTAACATTTATATTCTATGGATGTTTCAACTTGGTTAGATATCCCAACATAGGGCAAGTGAACAATCTATAGACTCGATGCTCTTTGTGCCAATTGAGTGACATCTGTACATTGTTGAGCTTCTATGAACTATTTCTTCAAAACTAATAGGTTCATTCAAATTCACTCTTTGAGTTGAAAGAAATGGTGAATGAAATTGCCGGACATAGTATTACTTAATTAATAAATCATCCGGAAATCCACGAAACTATTCTATGTCTCCCCACCAGAACAATTTAAAATAACTTGACATTATGTATATGATCCATCGAGCAAGATGGACAATCAATACACGGTCGACCTTTGACGGCACGCTATCGATCGTGAGAACGAGCTACTGCGCGAGGCCCTTGCCGCTACAAGCACGCCTACGACGAGCGACCTTCATCACTTGCCATAAGTCGCCCGAGCAGTCTTCACCTCATCATTCAATTCTCATGCGGCTACTACGCCGATAACTTCTCCTCATGCTCAACCTGAAGACTTCTCCTGGAAGGTCCACAGCCGGCTACCTCTTATCTCGTTGTCCTCACAACAAGCAATGGACCATTGCTTGTTGTGAGGACAACGAGATAAGAGGTAGCCGGCTGTGGACCTTCCAGGAGAAGTCTTCAGGTTGAGCATGAGGAGAAGTTATCGGCGTAGTAGCCGCATGAGAATTGAATGATGAGGTGAAGACTGCTCGGGCGACTTATGGCAAGTGATGAAGGTCGCTCGTCGTAGGCGTGCTTGTAGCGGCAAGGGCCTCGCGCAGTAGCTCGTTCTCACGATCGATAGCGTGCCGTCAAAGGTCGACCGTGTATTGATTGTCCATCTTGCTCGATGGATCATATACATAATGTCAAGTTATTTTAAATTGTTCTGGTGGGGAGACATAGAATAGTTTCGTGGATTTCCGGATGATTTATTAATTAAGTAATACTATGTCCGGCAATTTCATTCACCATTTCTTTCAACTCAAAGAGTGAATTTGAATGAACCTATTAGTTTTGAAGAAATAGTTCATAGAAGCTCAACAATGTACAGATGTCACTCAATTGGCACAAAGAGCATCGAGTCTATAGATTGTTCACTTGCCCTATGTTGGGATATCTAACCAAGTTGAAACATCCATAGAATATAAATGTTAATATTTTGTAATAACTACGAATTATTATGTATAATTACCTCTAGTCCGTTTAAAACATTAATATCAAGATTTAAGAAATATGCTTTGATTTTGAATTACATTTTATTAAAACTTTCTGGTCAGCGTACAAAAGAAGTGGAGCAAGAAATCATCCCAGAAGCGTAATAGTATTACATGATGATAGTGTGATAAATAAATTCTTCCGAAAGAAAATAGGGTCTTTTCCTTTTTTACTTACTTTAACTAAAGGTAAGTTTTGACAGATGTATAACACAAAACAAATAACTCTACAGGTTCCACTTATGTGTTCGTTTCAACGAACGTTTCCAAAAATCCCAAGTAATGCAACGATATCATGATGAAACTGACGCACATCATTATTTCTCGATAGCTCGTGTACGTTAACTCACGCTGTCACCAGCCCCAAAACTGGAAATAGACCAACACTGATAATCTGCATTGCTTCGCAATGACCAACCACATTGTCATACATCGCTTTGTCTCTCGCGAGTTCTACGCTGCCATAGACCCCACACCCTTCTGCAATGTAGACTCGTAGATGAAGGCACTTGATATGTCATACCGGAGTCGACCGTCTGTGCAGCGATCGCTTCCCCTTCCCACAGTGACAACATATTCTTACTAAACTCTGCAGTTTGTATTCCATGAACTTGATCTAAAATTACATTTATTGAAGAAACCGGGGAGGTAGTTTCTCCATTTCGATGTAGGAAGAGTATTTTTTTCTCATCATTAATTAATTTAGATGACTCTTCTAGGAACAGTTATCTTGATTAAAAAACAAAGAACCCACTTCGTGAAAATAAAATGTACGAGAATATAGAACCTATCACTCAACATAATTTTTTCTGTGTGATGAGTATATTCATTGAACGAATGAATTAAAGTAGATTGGATTGACTCAATATAAGTCTTAAAAAATCGCACTCCAAACAAGATTTTCAAGTGGTGAACTTAACAATAGGAATAATGCGTCATCTTGAATCGTCATACGTTATGAATTTAAAATGACAACACGTTGTTTATCGCATTCTACTCGTTCAACTCTTTCGTTTGATGCTAATTGGAATGAACAGCCCAGAATCCCCCGTAGCCTGGGATGGACTGTGTTATGGTGATCTTTAAATACTAATAGGTTCCTTTTCGGAGGACCACATTGAAAGTACCATGATTTATTTAAACATTGCAGAGCGAATAGTACAATTAAAATTACTAAAAAAACGTCGACTATATCTTGATCTNAATACTATTCATAGTTTTATGCTACCCTTAAATGATATTGTTTTTGTTTAAAGCCCCTTTCACTCTTTATCAAAGATTTTCTGTTATTCTCGTTTATAATACTTTAATAAATCCGTTTCCAATAAGTACGAAAGAATAGTACAGTAAAAAATCGAGTGACTGTTAAAATATAAGTTGAGACACGATGCAAGTTTCTTCCAACAAATACATTTAAGGGGAGAGACCGTACTGATATAAGAGGGATGTTCAGAAAGTAACTTACTTATTGGCCCTGAATGGCGGTGGTTCTAAAGGTCGTAAGTCAATACGTCAGCACTTCGACTCATGAAGCGGTTGACACCCGAAAACATGAATAAATGGAAATTGGTTGCGGAAGCTTGCAGACCTCTCAGCTACTTAGTTTTTTTTGTGGGTCTTTAAAGGCTCGTCAACAGCAAGGTCATTAGAGCCCATGCAGGTGGGGAAAAATTCAGTTCAAAAGCACCATAGAAAAAAGCCGTAGTGTCTCTTCCCCGTGTGTGGGACTCGCCGAATATCTCGACCATAAAACCCTCCGGATGTCAACAACTGTTTAAATACAAAGATGAAAGAAAACAAAAGAGTTGCCCAATTCATTATATCATAAAAAAGACAAAAATTTCTAAAGATTATATTTTCTAATTACAGAAACGAAGGATGAAAGGAAAGAAGACAGGAAAGAGGAAAAAGAAATGTAAATTTTAAACCCTCCCGAGAACATGTGGGAGAAGCCCCGATCTACTCATAAAATTCAATAGTTTATTAACATTAACCGTTTCATTTCCGACAATTGTTGGTAAATCTGCAGCCAAACCAAATTGTCTACGAATACTGGAGTGTTTTCTGCAATCAGTTAGTAGGTGACTCACTGTCAGAGAACAGCTACACTCCTCACAAACGGGTTCACCATCAAGTAGTAAGAGATACCGATGAGTGAGAAGACAATGTCCTATGCGCAGGCGGGTCAGCAGAACCTCGTCGCGCCGGGCAGGGCTATAGGAAGTGCTCCATGACTTGACAGAGGATTTGATAAGTCGGACCTTATTCCTTTCAACAGCTAACCACTCATTCTTCCATTCATTCAGAACCTTAATCTTGATGAAATTTAAGAGATCTCGTTTTGGAACCGTCAAGAAATCCACGCGATTTTTGAAGAATGCCGACTTTGCGGAAACGTCTGCTTCATTTCCTCTGATTACCATGTGTCCGGGAATCCAGCAAAAAATTATTTTCTTTCCATCACTTTGCAGTGAGAAAAGCACATCCTGAATGTTCTCGATCAGTTTATCAGCTGAATACATATCTGGATTTCTTGAAGGGCACTTAGCGAATCAGAACAAGTCAGGAAATGTGATCCGCGGGAGCACTTTTATCGCAATGCTCTCAATGTGGCGTAGCTCTCAGTGGTGTAAAGGCTGCATAGGTCGCCTAGTTGGTAGCCACAGGTCTCACGGGGAAATACCACGAAGCAGGCGACACCATCAGCCTGCTTCGATCTGTCGGTAAACACAGAGATATGGACTCGCTGTATGTTGAGAATAAGGTGAAAGTATGCCCACAACAACGGAGCTAGAGTGTTCTTCTTGTCATGATGCAGAAGATTGAATATAATATACGGCTTGCGAAAAACCTGAGGAGGAGTCTTACTAAAACCTTGTTTTAAGACATTAGGAGTGCGTATATTCAAGAATTCTTTAATATGTTTTCAGCGATATCCAAAAGGTGGACATCCCGCTTGTGGACACTATCCAACTTCTTTAAATAGCTTGCACGAGCAGAGCTATTTACAACGCAGCCATAATCGAGCCGAGATCTTATGCTCAATAATGCTCGATAAAACTGGTGCAAGGAGGAGCGATCAGCACTACATTCCCTGCTACTCAGGCACTTCAATAAATTCAGAGATTTTAATTTTCTTGCTCTTAGGTCCGTCAGATGTTCAATCCAATTCAGTCTCTGATCAAATATTAGACCTAAGAATTTTACAAAACGATAGAATTTTAAAACGTCGTTGCCCAGGACGAGGTGAGGTTCTACCAGAAGGCTTGGTCAGCTAGTGAAAATAACAGCGTGCTTTCTCAGCAGAGAAACGCAAGTCTGTCGCCTTTGACAAGTGTTATAATCTATTGAGGAAAAGTTTGATTTTTCGCTTCGCACCTTGACTCTCTGTGATAAACAAAAGATAGCAAAGTCGTCGACAAAAAAGAAAGTGTAGGACAGGAATCTTTACAGCAAATGTTATGCATTTTATGACCGCTGCAAAAATGATCACACTCAGGACTGAGCCCTAAAGAACACCGTTCTCTTGAAGAAGGAGATCCGATGTGTATCTTCCAATTCTGTAACGGAAGGAACACTGATCCAAAAAGGACATGAGCATCAGAGGAAGACGTCCTCTAAATCCCCAGGCATAGAATTGGTTTAAAATACCATGCCATGTAGTATCATAAGCCTTCTCGATATCAAAGAATATTCCGACGACATGTCTTCGGACGAAAGCATCTTGAATTGCTGATTCCAGGAGAACTAAGTTGTCCAGGTTGGAATGGAATTTCATGAAACCACACTCAGATCGACTCAGGAAGTTATGCTTTACAAGATACCAGACGAGGCATCGGTTGATAATTCTCTCCGGAATTTCACCGACGCAACTCCTCAAGGCAATGCTTCGATAACTACTGATGGTCGTTTTGTCCTTACCTGGTTTTAGTAAAGGGATAAGCTTGCTTCCTTCCAGGAATTAGGGAATACTCCCTCGGACCATGAATGATAAAAGATATCCAGAAGGTATTCTTTCGACTCGAGACTTAGTTGTCTCAGCATTTCATAATGAATTGAATCAGGGTCAGGCGCAGTGTCGTGGGCTGTCACTAGAGCTGACTCAAGTTCCCGCATAGAGAAGGAAGAGTTGTAGGGTTTCCAACTGGTGGAACGAGAGTCAAAAGATGTGCTCTCTGCTGTTTCCCTTTTTCTCTTGAAATCAGGATCGCAGTTTGCTCTAGATGTTAGGTCAGCAAAATATTCAGCCATTGCTGTTGCCATTTCTCTGTTGTTGGTGAGAACCCGACCCTGATAATTGAGTCCAGATATTGGGACTCGAGAATACCTTCCAGATATCTTTCGGATTGACTCCCATACTTTAGTGGATGTTGTTGTTCTCTTAATGGTACTTAGAAACTCTTTCCAGGAGGTGGATCTGGATTCTTTGATAGTTCTGCGCGCTTATGCTCTAGCAATGCAATATGCGGCGAGGTTTTCCGGAGGTAAATTAGTCTTAAATTTTTGCAATGCTCTTCGCCTTGGTCGAATGCTCTTTGCATTGCCCAAATGGTGGACCGACATGCGTCGTTCCACCAGTGGACATGAGGTCTTTGCGGAAACATATTTGTTTTCGGAATGTATTCTTCAGCGGCGTGATGAATCACTTGGGTCAGGTGGTCGACCCTCTCTTGGACACTACCCGGTTTTCTGAAGACAGATAGAGTACGGTAGTGTCCAATTTGCCTTACTGAGAATCCATTTCTGTGTCTTGCATTCGGGAACTGTCACACGTTCCTGCAAAGACAACCAGATAGGATGATGGACGCTAACATACAGATCATCTTCTACCTTCCATTGAAAGATATCAGCAAATTCAGGACAGCAAATTGACAGGTCTATCGCAGTCCATGACCCAGTGGCACATGCGAAGTGGGTCATCTCCCCGGTGTTCACTAATCATAAATCTTCTAGCTCAAAGAGACAATTTAGCAGTCGGCCCCTGGGGCAATTGTCGACGATCCCCACAATACTCTATGGGCGTTGAAATCTCCGAGGCGGAGGAATGGTCGAAGGAACAGGTGAATTAAATCCGTGAGGGAAATCTCCAAGTGTCGGAGGAAGATAGATTGAACACACGGTAATTGCTGGTACGCTCTGAATTTTGACTGCTATAGCCTGGATTTGTGTTTGTAGGAGGACAGGTGAGCAGAGGATTGTGTTTCTGACAAACACGGCAACTCCACCTCTTGCTCGATATCCCGTGGTGTCGTCATATCTGAAGCTGCTGTATCCTCGCAGTGAGGGTGTGTGTTCTGTTAAAAGGTGTGTCTCTTTCAGGCAAATAAAGATCGGATTACGACGCGCTAAAAGTTGTAACTCTTTACGTTGAGTTCTATAGCAATTAAGGTTCCACTAAAGTATGGAAGCAATTACTTTTTGGAACCTGCGGGATCAGGTTCATAAATGTGCATTTCCACATCACCGTCGGACAATGCATATGAATCGGAAGTACATAGACGTTCTTTTTACGTCTCTGTGACTTTTTTGACGAAGTTTTTAAAAATTCTGCAATGTACAGGGATTTATCCGTAGAACCTTGGTTTGCCTTTGTCTCTGTCTTCGTTGTTACCGTGGTAGGTTTTGCAGTACTTGACGGTTTCTTAGTACTTGGTATTGTTTTAGGTTTCTCGGGTACGGCTGAAACACCATTCTTTCCGCATTTGCACTGGTATGTGCACAACGTTGTCGTAGACACGTCAGTGATATAGGTTTGAACAGATACTTTTTTCATTACTTTAGGAATCTAGGCAGCGGTGGAGTAACTGGAGGAAAATACGAGGTGTAAAGTCCTGCTCTTNTCACCGTACGCGACACACTCCCTGTTCCACTTCGGGTTACTGCCTGTGCAATTAATGCGCTTGGCAGGTCCCGGGCATCAGACGTCGGGTTCGTGTGCCTCCTTTCCGCACTTTCCGCAGGTATCACGCAGCCCTTACACGATGTTGTCGTGTGTCCAAACCTCTGACACTTGAAACAGCGCAGAGGATTTGGAATAAAGGGTTGCACCAGCAGGTTGAGCTATCCAGCCTTTAGTTCTTTGGGAAGCTTAGGACAGTAAAAGGTCACGATGAAGGAACTGGTCATCTGCAAAATATTAACCTTCCTCATGATTTGACTGACCTCAACTACGTGGTCAGCCTCCCTGCAGGTTACGACTCCTTTGCTACGATTAAGTGCAGCATGGAGTTCGCACTTGACAGGGAACTCTCCCAACATATTACACTTTAACAGAGTTAAAGCCTGTTTGTTGGTGTTGGTTTCCAACAACATTGATCCGTTCCTTAATCTTTTTATACCGTTTAAAGTGCCACAGATTTCCTGATGCTCTTTAAAAATATAAAATCGTGAAACCATCTTCAATGTTCCCTCTATTCTTTTCTTAGTAATAAAAACATTAGCATGTGTAATGTTCTGTATTTTTTCAGTTATATCTTTTGAAGTGGGAGGGATGTGAACCCTCGGTGCTTCGTAGACCCTTGGGTGGAATACACACCTTCCGGTACACCCACTCTGCAAGGTGGGGAAGTCGAAGCATCAGTCATCGTGGTCCCACGAATACGGAAGAAATGAATGTTGAGTGACGTGGAGCCTGCGTATCACGCCACTAAGCCTTGCTCAACTGATGTGCGGCTGGTTCTCCAGAGATTGCCTGCTAGCGAGTGTTTGTCCTCAACACCCATTCACCTCATCGGCGCGTAACACACCTTGAGGTTGAGGGTTTTTTTGTAGAGGTTTAATCCTTTCTCGCGACCCGGCCAATGAAGGCAAGATCTCCGTCCTTTGCAACATGCAACTTTCCACCATCGCGCCAATGGTGGTCGCTGAAGCATATCCAAAACTTACGGTGTCCGAGGACTGGTGGCGCAGTACCAGTTCCCGGGTCGGGACCATGGGTTCGCCAAACCCATACTCAGTCGAAACTGAGCCCCCTGCGGGGGCTACTTAAAGTAAATTGATTGGTGTTGCTTACAACTCCGCTCTGAAAAATGAAGTCAATTTACTCGCACATAAGTGGTCTGAACATAACCGAGTATTACAGAGTAGGATATATAAGTTCAAAAGTTTGTTTCCATGATAATGCACGTCCACACTCGGCTAATCGTTCCCGAGAGCTCTTTGATGATATTGGATGGAAAGTGATTGAACGTCCACCGTATTTGGATGTTGAGGCGTGTGATTTCCGCCTCTTTCCAGTGATGAAGACTCGACTCACAACAGCGCTTTGACAGTTACGTAGTAGGGGTGATCCAATGTTTAAAAATCAGGTGGCAGATTTCTATACAGACGGGAAAGCTTATGTATTATTGTGATAAGTTCCTTAGTTTGAATTGTGACATTGTAGAAAAATAGCTGAATATATGCATACTACTTTTGGATCGAACACGACCTTGGGAGGAAATCTCAGTAATTCAATACATTTTTTCTGCGAACCTTGAATGTTCTCCCAAATTCTACGAGAAAATTCATGAAAGAAGATAAAATTTACGCATTTATTATGGAAGCATATGGCTATACTAATAAACTCTTTGACACTTGTGTTGTCACCCATAGGAAATTATCTGAGTTCTCACGTGAGTTTCTCCCGACAAACCTGTTGCCCAGATTTTTTTTGACGGTGGATAATAATTCGGACTGAATTTATTATGAAGCCATATGTAGGTGACATAAAAAAGGAAAAACAAATTTGCGCCATTGGCGGAGCAAACCTGTGTGGCGGCTGCGACGGAGACGACACCGGCTCTCGTGGCAGTTCGCCCGGTGGTTGTCGTGGTGGTAGTGTCCGAGGTCCACTCCGCGGGGTCCACAGTTACATCCACGTCGTCCGGCGAGAAGATGTAATTGTAGCTCGCGTCCAAGTCGACGGGTTGCGTCGCATCTTCCGCGTCGTCGTCGTCATCGTCATCGTCGTCCCCGGATGGCTCTGCATCCGCGTCGCGGTAGTCGCTCTCTTCGTCCAAGGTGCTGCTGCTCGTACACGACACCTACGCGAGTACACGCGGCATCAACTCAAATCCATCGGGCGTGAAAACAAGGACATGGAACAGTGACTTCACTGCTGTGGACATAGTGACCAGGTCGTAATTCGAGATTCTTCAATTTGCTACGGGAATGCGATATCAATATTGATTTGTTTTCTTCAACTAATTCAAAACCTTGGCATGAATTCCATAGAAAGGAAGATATATGAGTAGGGGGAGAACATTTATTAAAAAACAGCTATGTCCTGGGGTCTTTAGATCTTCGTACCATTCTTACATCACACTTGTACCAAACTCACGTACTATAATTATTCAACATTTGCACTGTTTTAACGTACATCCAACACCTCTATTTTGTTTTTTTTATATCTTCCTTATAATTTATTATGATGTTTTGAGAAACTAATTATTTCCCTTTTCAGTAAATTAGGAAAGGTTAAGTAGTATTTCTCCACAAATTTGGAAGTACTATCCTGCAATATAAGAGAATGATTGAATGAAGGTTCAGCAGACAATATATGATTATGTAGAAACGAAATTGATAATAAATTCTGGAGCAATGCAAATTCATTTAATTGAAGTGTATGTATCTATTAAGATAGTTCAAACAAATTGCTTTACCATATCATTAAATTTATGAACGGAATAAACGATGCAGTAGCTTTCTAAATCGACTCTCATACTTAGATCAGCTTCCTTCAAAGTAATTACAGGCAACATGATGCAAAGTTGGATGCGACGGAGCTCGCACCTTGCTTCGGACGATCGTGAACTTGGAGGCAGCAATGCGTTGCGAGCCGGAAAAGCGATGGCGCAGTCCTTCCTTGGCGTGCGCGCGTAAGTACTCGGCGAAGGCGTCCTCTCGATTGCGCGCGCGGTCCTCGGCGACACCGGCGCTCAACGCGCGCTGCGCTGCGCACACACGCATGCGCACTCAGGGCTGGCACCAGTTGCTGGAAAGATACTGGCTGTTCCTTTGATCACCGGCCGAGGAACCAGTGTTGTTTAGTCTTTGCCAATTCACGGAGTACAGAATGAACGGTAGAGAAAAACCCTGACTTCATTCGAAAAGTAGCTATTTTCTTGAGAGTTCTTATGTCCTAGGAAATGAAGCGTGTAATGACATGTTTCAGCACGTACCTCATCTATTAATGACAAATTTGAATTACTTCTTGTATTCATTAGCTTCAAAAAAGTTGACCAAAGCCTCATGCATGATAATATCATATTTCTTTTTAACTTTTGTGGGTTTATGTAGGTTTACATGTTTTACAGTCGAACCCGTAATTTCTTGACGTATGCGTCTGCATAGCGACGTTCTTAAATTCGATTAACTCCGTCTCCCGATAACGCACTTGTGACGATACCTATTTCCCTCACTGTACACGCATATGAACAGTACAAGCGGACGGTCATAAATTATGTAACGCACCGTATGGTGGGAGGATGTTTCAGGTACCGTTACTCTGCGTTACAGAGAAGAAGAAGAGAGTTAGCTTTGGTATTATGTAACGCCAAGTTTTATAGGTGCAATTCGAATCCTAAAATCTTTTTTCTGTAATCCATGTAATCAAGCGCTCAGTGAGAGCACAAAGCGATGAGGAACGAACAATTAAGTCTATGTATCAAAATGTGTTCCCACATTATGCGAGATGAAACAAAATTCATTCTTAACACTGGGAAAGGTAAGGCTAGTTTTATGTAATTGGGACAAGATGTATTCTTATAGATGCGTTATTAGGGGGTGTTAAAAATAGTTATTTTTGCTTTCAAAAATGTATGGACGGTCTCTAAAGAGATATATTTGTCAAGAAATGAAGAATTCAGCTGTAAAACATGTAAACCTACAAAGTTCTCATAAACGTAGTTTATTAGATAAGAGGCATTGACAAACTGTTTTAAAACTTTAAAATTAAATAAATATTTGTCATTAACAGATGGCGTACAAGCAAAAATACGTGCAATTCATTCTGTTTTCAGATTCCAAAATGTTATAATGACAGGAGATTGAAACTCTTGTCGAACTGGGCATCAGTAGCGATCGTCATCGTGGTCCTAATAGACCCAAAGCCAGAACATAGATGCTATGAGTTATTACCTCACTCTTTCCACAACATAGTACTCTTGAGTAAAATATGTTAATAAGAAACTTACGTAATAACCATATGGGATAATTGAAGTTTAAATGAGAGCAATCTTGTAGATCAGTGATACATTATTTTCACTTTGGCAGGATATGCAATTTCACCTAAAATCTCCTAATCTTTGTGATCTAATCCACAATTGCTGTTGATAATCACACGACTCCAAATTTCGTAGTCCCTCCAGAAATACAACAATTCTTCCCGAAATCCGAATTGTACTGCTGGGTGCATTCTCCGATTTCACGCAGACTACCTCTCACACAATATGTGGCTGACCAAAGTCCTTTTCGCAATAACTGCTTTACGTGCGATGTGCACCAAGCCTAGCTTTACCCCCTGCTCACCTCTTCCCTCCTTCTAGAAGTTTACGACATCCATGCGTACATCCCTCGCCCCCATTTCGCACCGCAAATCTACTCCCCGAGCAATCTGCTAATTATGGTCCGCAAGTGGAGGTAAGTTTACTGGTCCGTCCCTTGCTGTTCCTACCACATCATATTTCTCCTTAGACAAACTTTTCCTTTCGTTGAATGAACGTATACCCAGACGCTATTCCTTTATTCATTCCCTTTCGGTTAATTTCCTGGTCTCTACACTTTTACCACTAAAACTTACGCGTAGCCACAGCTCTTCAGTTTCTGCAGTTCATAGCTACCGAGAGAGAGCACGTTAGAAGCTCATGTCCTTTGAAAGGAAGGGACCGAAATTGCGTTTAACAGATTCCTACCGGATATTGAATGAAAACACAGTCAATTATAAAAACTAATCTAATTTAATAATAGATCTAATTTATTTGATCATTAGTTGTATTTTATAATTAAGAGTTACTCAAAATCTTATCAACAATGAATTGATTCGTACTTAGAAGCATGCTATTTCCTTTATTAACACTTCCGAGAAATAGGAGAAAATGTTGAACGGGACACGTGAAAAATATAACAATAAAATAAAGACACTATCGTATTAACTGAATTTAATACAAATTATATTTTACACTATTGTAAACATTTCTGTACACTACTGTACAAGTATTGAACATTTTTTTATTTCAAACGTATTTTTCTCATGCGCACACGTATGGACAGATCTATGGATTATTTTTCGTTTCAGATTTTATATATATATATATATATATATATATATATATATATATATATATATATATATATATATATATATA
>NNCF01127365.1:345731-404380 GCA_002313205.1 Laupala kohalensis
ATATATATATAAATCTGGAAACTCAAAATATTCCTCGTCTAAACAATTTCCCTCTGAGAATAAGAATAATTTTTCTGAAGAGAATGTCTGAGTGAGAAAGAGAAAAGAATTGCGGTTCCTCCGGCGTAGGTGCAGTGTGGAAGCCGTGCGATGTTCTCCTCCAGCCTCAGGGGATTTTCCTCCCGCTTAGTCTCCCGAACCTGCTCCAGCTACCAGGTCGCCCGCACTCTGTGCGCGCTGCACCGCAGCCGGGTCTCTGTGCCGCAGCTCCGCACTGCTTCGACCCCGAAGAGACACCCACTCTGACGAGCCGTGCCCCATTCCCCCATCACTTCGTTCTGCTGTTAACGCAGTGGCGCGGTCTATCGCCGGTCTGTACTTCGGTCTTCGAACATAACACAGAGCCCCTGGCCCGCTTCAATGACTTTTCCACCTCATCCCTCAGAGCAAACCTACCGAGAAGGCCTATCAGCAGGCGCTTGCCAAAAGGACCGTTTGTTCTGCGATCCAGAGCTGCGTTGTATATTCGCCTGTCATCCTAAGTCAACCGACCGGGTTAAATTTTGATTTTTGAGGAAATCAACAGTGATACGAAAATTATTTATGAACCATTCAATTTAATATCTGTTCTTTGTCTCTGCTTCAATAAATTCTCGTAAACATGTCTCGGTTTGCTACTAATTAGTGTATTGTAAGCATTATTGCCACTTGTTTAGTATGTTATAGAAAAGTGCATTTCCGATGTAAGGAAAAGCCTTATGGTTCATGATTTTCTATGGTCCTGGAAAAATAGTTTTATCAGTATTATTATTTCAAATATATTCGACTCCCTTTCTACCAACGTATTTTTTAAGATTGTTTCTTTAACATTTTTACTTCTCTCTAATTTAAAGTAGTTTCATTGGTTAATTAGTATGGAGACTTATATAAATACCCATGTAAATCCATGATTAATATGATGAGACAATATTTAATGTATAAGTTCAATTCAATGTGGCCCTGGCTTATTAAAAAATTAACATAATTGCATGGGTTGGTAGAATATCGTACTAACGTAATCTTTTTTGATTTAAATGAAACACTTAATCGATTCAGTTTTTACTTCCTCACTATACTCAAAGGTCAGTAGCATCACTATGCATTTCTTGTGATATGTTAACTTGTCTGAGTGTTTTATATGAAGCTAAATCTAAAATCTAAAATGACAAACTCGTGTGAAAACGTGATAAATAACAGTTTAAAAACTGCATGAGTTGTATGTATTGTGACTGCATGGTTTACTAATGATAAAATTTTAAACTTTGCACGTTAAAGTCTTAATTTGGTTCCAGCGACGCTTGGTATTCTGATCCATTTGTGTGTCCTGTGTTATTATTTTAAAAATTCGTGAAAGAACAGCTGTATTTTATAAAAGAAAATGTTAGTACAAAAGCATTAAAAAATTATAACTTTCTATTTTCTCTTCGTGAGTTACCTAAAAGTTGCATACTTTTAAATAAAGAATTATTATGAAGAATTTTTTGACACCTACACAATGACCCTTCCTGGCTTCTCACGAGGATTTTGTTATTCAGATTCGATTTACCATATCTTATTATTTACTATGTACAAAAGTAGCACGTTTATGTACAAATACCGTCAAGATTCCTTGATTATTTCCTGGTACTCACAGAAAAAATATTAAAACACATTTCACCCAAAACCAACAGTCTAAAAACAGTATTTCAAAATATAAACTTTTGTTAAGTTCTATGAAACATAAGCAACATCCAATTAAATTTCTAGTTCCTACCCTCAATATTTTTCTTTTGGCTTTAATAAATACGTCAATCACTAAGGACTACACATTAAATATTTTCATTTCCTTTCACTTATTGAAAATTAAAATTTAGAAAACTTCAGAAATTGATTTTGAAATATTAAATTTAAAAAACCTAGACCTGAAAACCGATATGTAATCTCTATTAATTAGTGAAAAATGGTGAACTAAATATGCCATGTTGTTGTCACGAATCACTAACTTCCAAAAACATGTCTACTCATTTTCACCCAGAAACCATTTTCTAGATACAATAATTATTAACGTTTACGAACAAAACCCTTGATCACATATCAATTAATTTGTAAAATATAGAGGAAAGAGGTAAAAATAGATTCGATTTATAATATCTTTAAAATTTAGAATTAAAAAACCTTTCGTAGTGTGTATTTACAATACAAATGACAAAATTTCAAATTTTCATCTTGATTAATCTATCTGCGTTCATTAATGTGNCAATATCTTTAAAATTTAGAATTAAAAAAAACCTTTCGTAGTGTGTATTTACAATACAAATGACAAAATTTCAAATTTTCATCTTGATTAATCTATCTGCGTTCATTAATGTGTCCATTAGTCCTAAAAACGCATCAAATACTCACTTTCTCCCTCTTAGAAGTAAAATGTTGTAAATTTCAGAAATTTGCTTTTTGATATTTGATTTAGCGACAAAAATTGAGTTGATATCTCAATTAGTTCGTCGGATACAGCGGAAGTAATATAATATGTTGTTAACGCGAACGATAAAAACAAGAAAAAATCTAAACTCTTTAAGACAATTAAAAAGTGAAATGTAGAAAAACCCATGTACATATTTTGTTGTTATTGCAATTAACAATGATTGGATAAAGCAACTGAGGTGATATCTCAGTTAATTAATAAAATATAGTGAAAATAGCAAACACTTGAAAACAGATTACACCCTATTTTACCCTTTTAGTATCGGAATTTCGGAAAATCATTATCTCTTTAGATTACTATAGAAACCTGCTGCCTGAATATCATGTTTCTAGCTTCAGTAGTTTAGGCTCTGCGTTGATGAATGTCTATCAGTAAGGACATCACCACGCCGCGCTGTTTACATACAAAGATGATTAAGCGAATATGTTTACCTAAAATATACTCACAACAGGTAAAGTTGTTGAAGTAAGGTTTTCACTAAGTCGTGATGGGTTAATCATTGACGAATTCAAATTATTTGTAGTAGGAAATGGTTGAATTTCGTTTTTGTTATTAGTTTAAGTTTGATAAATTGTGTTTCTTTGACTTCGTATTTTCTTGCTTTATATTATTTCTAAAAAACAATTCCACTTAACAATCTATAAAAGTGTCAATATCTCTGTGACTGAAAAAAATATATAAATTGTTTGAATACGTCAAATGATTAGTCTGATGCAGCAATTTATCTTATACTTGGCGGAAACCGCACTTCACTTTCTTCATCCGTTACGATATATTCTCATTGAATGACCATGCATGAAAAGAAGGTACAGTACAATAAAAAGATGAGAATAATTCAGAAATGAACAATTTTCACAACTTTTAATTATTTTTTTAATTTACGTGGTTCGTTAAATAATTAAATGAAAATCAAAACGATGTTAATGTGAATTTACAAAAACTTTTCACGACACGTTCTATACATTGTCGTAGCAATTCTGAATATCTGTATATATCATTGATTAAAATATTATTACAAAATTGTATAACTTTGTTGCTACAAAAGATTCTTGTGTTGAAAGTTATAGCCTGATAATCTAAGTCATCATTTCGACCGGTCACTCACCCTCTGATATGGGGTCCGCTTGTTTGCTGGAACATGGCAAGTCCAAGAGAGCCTGAACGGCTCTTGGCGCCGCTTCGGGTGCTGTCTCGGACACAGGTCCTGCCGGCGCCGTCATGGGTCTCGGACCTCTCTTCTCTTCGGGAGTCAAACACCTGTTGTAAAAAGTTCCTTTAAATACTTGGATACAGGAAAAACGTAACCACATCTCATTGCTACAACTCGTAATACCAGTTTTGGGAAAATATGCACAATACACGCTTGAATTCTTTCAGTGCAATACCAACAAATTGTCATTCAGTGCCATTTCACTCATGTAAAAATGGAGTGTAATATATTTACTTCAATCGATAGTTTTTTGTGGGGCTTTAGGGCTCGTTATAATCGATAGTATCATTATCGATTTCACACTTTGAGTTTAAAAAAATATTACTTGTACGTCGGAGTGTGAGCGATTCCTAAGAGAATCACTCGTTCATCTACATGTTGCATACTGGTTTCGAGAGAAATGAGAGTAGGGATTCCTCTGCAAAGTGGTAGAACCACTATGGATTATTAGACTAAAACATCGTTTCTATAAAGACAGCAAATATACTACTTTACGTATTCACGCGTTCTCAGTTCGTGACTGGTGGCATTTTCGAGATCCCCTGAGACCTTATTTTAACGGACAATTTTTGTCAGGAAAATTTTACTAGGGCTAAGTTGATTCTTCAAAGAATGTAAAATGCTCCTAGCGTCATACAATATTCAATCATTCCTTTAATATATTAAAGTTTATAGATTATTCTATTCCATTGTGTTATTTTTGTAGGAAAATTTATGGGAAACAATTGACCAATCACCAAGAAATTTCAACACATTTCAAGAATATTTAATTTTGTATCGACTCAATGCTAAAACATGCGTCTAGTTGAACATAAACGCCAGAGCTAAACGAGGGAAGGAATTAAGGAGATATTTTGTTGCCATGAAATATTGCTGACAATGAATAATTCGTGTAGAATAGATGAAAAACATCTCAGCTGAAGATTTCACTCGATTAAACCGTGTAGGACATCAATCGGCAACCTTGTAAACCTCATAAACAAATGATAATTAATAAATATAAATATTGTCAAGTTCTGAGCTTTTTATTGAAGACATTCTTTTCATAATGTACAACTCTGATTTTGTTCTCTCAATTTTCTTTAAAGTGTAGTGTATAGTCAGTGTTTATAAGTGGTTGTCTTAAATAAAAAGCACAGAACGTGACAAGATTTATCTACTCATACAACTAGTTTTAAAGGAATAAATATAAAGTCAACTATGCATACGCAGTTGTGTTTGTGATTACTTGTTTAAATTGTCTCGCGACGGCTCCAAGCCGACATCTCCAGCCACCTCCTCCAGCATTGGGTTGGGAACAGTGGACACCATTGCCAAGGGTTGGGGCGGAGATGGAGGCAGAGGCAAGGGTGGCGGTGGCAAGAGAATGAGCGGCGGCAGCAGAGACGTCGCCCGCGCCAGCGGGGAGGGAGGAGACGCTGGAGGCACCGCGATGAACGCCGTCCGTCGCGCATTCCACTCGTCTTCTGAATACCCACTCGCGGTGACGGTGGAGGATTCCAGGTGCACCTCGTTGCCGATGGCATCGGACGACGACAGGTTGTTTCCTGGCGACGAGAACACCAAACTGCGGATGGTGTTTTCTGTCAACGAGCTCGGAGACAGGAACAACCCCGACGAGCTCTGCAGCAAGCCTTGGACCGCTGGGTAGGGCGAGGATGGTGACGGCGGGGTGGTTCCGCGGTCCGGGCAGTCGTCCTGCCGGGAGTTGTCCATCGTCCCTTAGCATGCCGGGGGCCAGCGCGCCGACGCGGGGCGGGAACGACACGCCAGCAACGCGACAGATGAAAGTCGGCGTGCAGCCAACACTGAGTGCTTCGCTCTGGAGAAACAGAAACACGCGTGGAACTACTTTCTCTTCACTTAAGTCCTCTTTTAGTGGGGGATTTATCAAACAAGTTATCCCATGCAACTTCACTATTAGCAATCCTAGTGTGAAGTTTCACCTACACGAAGCATAGTGTCAATATGATGTTCAGAGAGACAGCATTTAAATGTTGGTTCTAGTACTTAAAAAGTCCAATAAACAATTATTTGAAACCAAATTGAATAAAATAGAAAAGGAATGTTTTCACACTAGGTAAACTCAATTCATCATATTATCATTGCATGATTAAATCACACAATTCCAAAACTCACTTAATATATCAGAATCATTCTTGCAGCTACAATTATCGAGCCCTAAAACCTCATTAAGAAAGCTACAATTTAATATTTCACCGTTAAAAAACAATAATTGGAAAGGTGACCTACTGTGACATGAGCAAGATATAATTGCTATTATGTTTTGCACTTTATAGAATTATCTGTCGCAGATTCCTTTACTGCATTGTATTAATATGTATTGTCGATTAGCTGTAGTAATCATAACTTATTTTATTTTCTCTTTTCGTTTATTAAAAGTAATAATGTTTTACCCTTTCTCTTTTGTTGTTATTAAACTATTTCATTTGACGTTCTATTAAGCGTTGCATAATAGTGATGGTGTCGGTTTGCTATGAAATTTTCTTAAATAATGCAAATAGTGTATTCTTGTAAATTAACTTATTAAATTTGCCATAGGTTAAAAATATTAAATTCAATATTTTACAAATATACTAGGAAATAATAATTTCAGAATAAAACATTACAGTAATTAATTCTTTCTGTTTACAAATATGTTTGTAAACATTTTGTGATTGACCTCTGAAATAATTCTTGAAGTACATGGTCAAAATACACATACTAGTTGGTAGAAAGAAACGAAGAGCTTGTAGTAATAAATTATTAATTAAAATATTTGAGACATAATTATTATATTTTGTTGCAATTTTTCAAAATTATCATTTTATTATTTTACAAATCAACACAATAACATTTATCAATTAAATTTACGGCTAATCATTCACTTAATGTTCCTAATGTACCCGTGAAACACTCGAGCTATTCGCAGAATTTGGTGCTATTGGAAAATATAGAAGAAAAGTATGGTTCCGAGGTTGAAAATGGATTCGACCTTGAATATTCAATGGCTAGATATAATTTTCTAGAATATGTTTAATAAACCAGACACTGCAAAATTTATACCGGATATGTACGATTCATTATCATAACATTTGGTGCAGGTTACATTGCATTTCTATCGCTGAAATCTTTACTATCACATCCTCGAATGCTTATTTAACTTACAAATGATGTTATGACTTTACTCGCTGTTCAAAGAAGACTATATGAATGTTTTGAAATATTTGGTTTCTTCAAGGCACATAAGCAAACTTCACTTGCCTTTCGGAAAGAAATAAAATTAAACAATAAATCTAACCTGTGATGTGCTCTCCAAGGTTGATCAGTTACACAAAATTTATACTAGCAATAGTTTTGTTACGTTTATTGCTCGGTTAATATGTTTTGAAGCGAGTTTTTCTTCTAAAGGTTCTTTATCATCAAACTCTAACAATGCATATCATCTTAAATATTAAGAAGAATGTCGGAAACATTTGAAGAATTCCTAGGCCCTCTGGATCGATTTTAAACCAGATACATCCGATCGTAATTTCAGGGAATGCGCTTCAGCTAAAATTGCTATGTGACCGGAGGAAAATGTCAAAAAGTTTCGTAAGACTTGTAGTGGATCTTGAATTGAGTTTGTGAACCTACGCGATGAGGAAGAGTTCACGCCTCAAGCAACTAGCGGCATTTTAGGCAGATGTCATCCCCAGATAGCTGTAAAACTCAATCAGTATGGAAATTCAAAGACAGAAAAGCCCTAATGAGAGCGTTTCCTGAATTACCAAATCGTATTATCTACGTCTTGAGAGATATGGATACCATTGAGATGCTGATTGACTTTCAAACCTTGAACTTTCGTTGATCAGGATTAATAATTACGTTTATTGTTTTATATTCGAGTTATTTATGGATATAACGGGTTTAGAATAATGAGGGACAAAAATCATTAAATTAAATATTTTGGGTTAAAAATATATAGTTTAAAGAGGAGGAATCAGCTTAGTGTTTAAGAAAATTATTTGAAATATTTACTTTAATGGGTATGAATCTATAATACTATTTCAACCGAATATGAATAACGTACGTTGAAAAGTAAATTTAACAGTAATAGGTCTAAATAATATTTACTAAAAATATAATGCAAGGGGAAATATATTTTGAATATCACTTAATGAAAATTCAAGCGAAAGGAAAAATGATACAAGCTATATAGAAGGAGAAAATTCAAAAAATATGGAAATAGGTTAAGCACCGTTTTTAAAGACGTTAATGCAACTGGAAAGTAAATTTTTCAATCTAGAACGAACTGATTTAATGCCATAACACCATGTAAAGTTGATTAGTGATTATAAACCAACATACAGGTTAAAATATGATCTAGTTTGCGAAGAAAAAGTGGCTAGGAAACAAAAAACAGCACTTATAGAATAAGGTCAATAATTTATAACAAACTGAACTTTATAATAATATGAAAATGCGGGGTTATGTGGCACAAAGAAAGGCAAACAAGCGTTGCTTTCGCGTGGTCCTAAGCATCCCGTTCACGAAGAAGCAGAAAGAATCTTTCGGACAGATGAGAATGGCGGTGTGCCGGGAATCGAACCCGGTTCTCGTGCATTGATCGCAGCTGTTTCAACCTCTACACCACCCGTTAGCCTTCCACGACTCTACACCATTTCCAATGGATTTGGATTTCAATAGACTTGGATTCCTGTGGATTCGGATGGAAATCGTCTACATTAATGGGAGGCGAACGGGTGGTGCAATGGTTATCCAGCATATGTCTAAAATGCGATCAGTAGGTTCCAGGAAGAACCACAAACGAGAAAAAGTACTTGATGTTGACAGAAAATAGTTAATTAAAATTGAATACTTCAATAATACTAAAAACCTATATTTTAAATTTAAAAACAAAAGAAAAATGTAAAAAGTAAGTAGCATTAAATGTCTTTTTATCTATGAAGAAAATAACTGATTCTCTGAATAAACTATTGCGGTAACAATAAAACGAAATTGTGGTAACTTAAATAATGAGGAGTTACTCTTCAAATACTGACAAAGCAGCTATCATTTTTATCGAAAAAAATATGAACTCATTTCTTCATAAAAATCGCATACTTAAGAAAGTAAAAACGCATACTAAAGGTTATCAATATTGAATTTATCATGTAATGCATTACCAAGTACCTCAGCTAAATCTCTTTATTTATGACTTAAATAACACATCCCAATGGAGTAGATTGGATAGTAAACTATCTTTAGAATCGGGTGAATAAGTAATAATAACATTCACATGAATAGGAATTCGTTATATTAATTGAGCAAGTATTGTAGGTTTCCCAAAGATTCAGAAATTCGTCAACGATGGATTATAGCTACAAAAAGGATTCAAACCTTCGAGCTCTTTTTCTCATAGCAAAAGAAAAGACTTCATTAATTAATAAGTAAAGCATGTCAATCTCCAAAAGCTCAACAAATATATTTTGTTTCAAAATATGTAATGTAAAAATATTATGTCTATAGAAAAAAGTATACAAGTATCATATGCTGTCTGTGAACAATCTAGTAAAAATAATTTATGTATTCCATATTAAAATTTATTTCATTGATTAAAACAATTACTCTTTTTAGTCCTATTATTTTAACTATAAAACTAAAAATTCGTATTAAAGACAAACAGACGTAAAACAAAAGTCAGTGGCCAACCCGACCACTGGCTAGTGGTAGGGGTCATATGAGTGGCCGGCTTGCTCGCACAGTACGGACTCAGCATTCCACAGTTAAGAGTTCTATGGATTGATCTCTGTTGTTTGTTATTGGATACATTGTGGCTAGAGGAATCAAATTTTGGACATTACATGATAACTTCTCGGTAATGCTGATACTTGGTAATGCATTACATGATAACTTAAATACTGCTTTTTGTAATAATAGGATACGAAGAAATCAAGTATTTTGTAGTATTCAACATACGAGTAGATTGAACTGCGATGAACAGTACCATAACTTGCTCTTGCTCAGCATACTGTTACAAGTAATAAAAAATTTAGGTTTGAAAACATAGTGATTTTAGACAAAGAAGCTAATGCAAATAAAAGGAAGATTAAAGAGATGATGTATGAATGTATCGTTAGCATTATTAAGTATTTTGGATTTAAGTATAATATATTAAGGATGTGGTAGAGGTTATCAATGTATGTATCTGTAATAGTATTGTAATAAATAATTCGTTTTAGCAATTTTTTTCGAAGTTTTATAATGAATTGAAAGGAATAAATATTCACGGAACCACGGAAGCGCGAAAACATTACGCATCAAAAACAAAGAACCATTGTACGTACAGCAATACATGTTTCAACGAGTTTAAAAGAGAAAATGACGCCTGTGTCCTTTCAAGTATGACAAAAGAAGAGGATGGAATGACCCTTCGCCAACCATGCGTCTGGGAACAGCGTAGGATCTGTCCACGATTTCTGGTTTACGTACAATTTTAGAAAGTTAGTATCGATGACGACGAGTGGGAAGGTCTTCTGACCCACTCATGCGAAAATACTATAACACGGGACGAGACATCACGTGATTAGAGGACGATCACAGATAGAATGATTGAGGAGACAATATTAGAGAACGATCACCCATTGTGAGAGATCACGTAAAATAAACTTTTATATAGTATTGGATAAAAAAGTACGTGACCATTTGATGGACGGAGTCAAACTGATTTTACAAAGTAAGAGAAGAGAGGATGAAGATATTTAAACACACACTCGTGTTCTAACGGGATCAGAGCGGGATCATATACGTGAGATATAAATCAGAGTTAGAGAGACCCTCGGAGTGCTTTTACTATGACGGTGATCATGGAAATTCCGATAATTATCGGTATTTCTCGATAGAAGCGAAGTAGGTTACTAGTGCCGGTTCAAGCACTGATTAGATCTGAAACGAGCTTATCACCGGAAGTTGTGGTTTCACTTCCGGTAGGTTTTAGGTCCGAAAAGTGCCGGTTCAGGCAGAGGAAGTGGTGGGAATGGGAGTGATAGCACAGAGAGTGGTGGGGTTTTTCCAAAAATTTGAAAGGGGTTTCCAAATTTTTTTGGGGGGGAAATCCAAAAAGATTTTTAGAAAAAGGGGTAAGATGCAACCTGCCACAATATTACACAACATTGCGTAACATTACGCAACATAGCACGGATCATTTCCTTCAAAAGAAGTACGAGTACTTCAATACTCGTATGACGCATCTTGCGATGATAAGCTCTTATCAGCTCCTGTATGTTCTCAAACCGACACTGGATCATCCCCGGATGGTTTTTTGATAGTTTCATTTCTGGAGATGCACACAAAATGCCGGAACCCGGGATTGAACCAGGAACCTTTAGATCTTCAGTCTAACGCTCTCCCAACTGAACAATTTCAGCGATAGGAGACGACGACCACGACGAAGCCGACGACGACCCATCATCGACGACTGCTGAAGAGAGACCACTATATCATAACGGTGGCAGTGATACTAAGAAATATATTCCCCACCACCAACCATTGATGTACCAACCCTACCACCTCTGACGTCTTTCCCCCAGTATACAGACCTAGTGGGGGAGGGGAAGTGAATCCCCACCACCATTGACGTCACCACCTCTGACGTCCTTCCCCGGGAGATCTAAGTGGAAGGAGAAAGTGCCCTAACTGGATGTGGATTTGAGGAAAATGTTATTTTAAAAAATTTAAACTTTTATGTAAAATAATTTATTTATTATATACATTATTATATACATATTATTTGTGACCTGTGATGTTTCAAAGACGGAATTATAAATAGTGAATAATGTTTTCGAAATTCCGTGTTTGACACATCACATGCCAAAATATTATTCTGTAGTTGTCCAATGGACGACGGTATAACTGGCTGGAGGTTCTCCTTGCCTCCAACACCCACGTTTCTAAACATCCCTTGCAGAAGATATGTCTGTAGGGGGTGAGAAGTGGGTGTTGGAAGGGTTCTTGGCATACAGAGCACTGAAACAGAAAAAGAATAAAAGGTTCTTCTTTCGCATTCTCTTGACTTCTTTCTTTTTTACGCGCATCTTTTTCAGTCTTCTTTGTCATCGTAAGGAGATGGTCGGTTTTCAGTATAACTATCCGTGTCTAAATACAACAGTTCATGTCGGGCATGCGTGGTTTGAGAAAAATATAGAAGAATTCAAACATGTGATATATGGAGAGTTCTAAAATCGAATATCCCACCTAAATAGTCCTGTTCACCAACACATTCGTTTAACGCAACTCGATCGTCATAAGATCACATTCAATCGGACAATTGCAGAGAAACGACGGATCCGCATAGAATTACCGCGCACCGCACCGTTCCTCCCACGCGTAGACGAGATGTTGGCGTACATTTTCACAAGATTTTTCATAAATTCTATTCACCATCAATTTATAAAAATTAGTTTCAAAAGTCGGTGTGGCATTCTCTCGCAACGCGGTGTTGAGTTCGAGGTAGGGAAGAAGCTAACGCGATTGACTAAAAAAAAAGAAAATTTTATGAATGCAAACAAGCCGGTAGTCCAAGTCTAGCGGCTGTTGTAAATTGCGAATGTGAATGACGTAGCGTCGTGTAGGATGAAGTGTAGCTAGGAGTTTCGGTTGTCGACTCGCAGGATGAGGAGGTATCTGCGTCTCAGGGCAAAGCGGTAGGTCGCTGTGTGTGTCATGTCGATGTTCAGGGATATCGAGATCCACCTCCGACATACAACCGCTATGCTTATCTTCCATCACCGCCTGTGCTACTCGAAAGCATGCAATGTCCGTAACCCATTGAAAGTCACCAAGTCGTAAAGCTTGCGATATAGTTTGTCCTACAGATTATTACAGTCGATATACTGTAAATTACAATCGGGTTTATGTTGATTATACAAGTCATTCTAAAGCGATTGATTTCTTTTGCCTATCTTGCACTGACTTCTGCGAATCCCTCTTTCAAAGAACAGGAGCACGTCCTTGTTTCTAAGCAGTTCCAACTTCACCCTCGTCATTTTTAACATAGCATCCCACGACAGAGACGGTGTAATGAGATAATGCATAGGATCGAATTTGTAGACACGCATACACAAGTTGCGAAACGATTCAAAAATGTCGGTGAGGAGGAGCACAGCTATAATCAAATACAAATTAACATAGTCGAAGAATGTGTGAATACAGAACGCTTTCCAAACCTGTTGTGCATGCGAATAGTCGTCATCACTAATGTGTTCACCCGAGAGACGACTAAAAAACGCATCCTTTGGTACAATGCATTTTCTGCGAGTACAGTTTCCGTGTTAACATAGTCATACGGAAATACACCCTTCCTAAATGCTAATGCAATATGGATTAGTATGTGTAAGTATACAGATGTTTATATGGTTTAGTAAGTGTTGGGATATCCTAAATATTTCAGTAATATATTGTAGCCGCGACGACGATAGCGTTCGCTGTCAAAACGTCGGCATTGTTAATAAACATATTGTCCAAACACAAGAATTTATTTTTACCTTTAAAAATACCTGTTAAAATCACATGACATTTTCTTTTATCACAGGAATCGCAATTCAAACAGGCCAAAACTCTTACTATAAAAATATTATAGCAATGTTACTATGAAAATGTTAACATTGCTCAATTGGGTGATATGATCAAAATCGAGAGAAACGTAAGATAGGATATCAAAAGATTTTTCATGATCTAACAGAGTACTGAATAAGTTTCCATAAAAACTTCGAGGTCGAAAGAGGATTTCAGTGCAATTAAAACACCCGAGACAATAGTATTTATTAAATGTCAAATAAGGTATAGCATAGAAGAAAATTTATTCTACTTGTTGAAAATGATTAGAAAAGTTTTGTTATTTAATATATTCTAATTTTGTTTCAGGTGTGCTGTAATCTTCAATTTGGTGTTACCTTGGTGAGAAAAATTCTCCACATTACTTCTGGTAAAGTTAGCAAATAAATAATAAATTTATTTCAGAAATGCAGTACAAACTACGTATAACCACGTATTCCAGTGGCACTTAATTACGTACAAACTATATTATAGTCTATTAATTTAGTGTGTACTGTTTTAGTAACGTTAATTAACGTTTTTTTTACTGAATAGTTAAGAGATAGATATCAGACTATCTATTAAATTAAAGATACTATAACCGGGTTTTCCACTACAAAATATATAAGATATCACCACGGAATGTTCTGAATGTAAACATTCAATTAACTCTAAATTATAACGGAGTCGCAATAGCATCGCAACAATAAAAACTCTCATGCGATGCCGGTCATGATCGGATTAATCTATTTATTAGCTTAATAAAAACCACATTAAATGTACTCTAAAAATTTTGTGGTTGGTTATAGCGGTTGGAAAATTCAACTACAAATTAAAAAGTAAAATTATTATTTCCATAGGTTCCCAGCATGCAAAATTATGCGTTGATGCTTCTAAGAACAACCCGAAATTAGTAAATATTGATTATTAGTAAACATGGAAACACAGTTATTCCAATTCTAACTGTACCTCATATTTATCAAACTGCTATATTTTTTTCATGATCTTAGTCTTTTTTGGAATCTGTGTACACTATTGAATTTAATTTTCACTCGTTCTTTTGAGATGAAAATTTTTGAATTGAGAAACTAATTTATGTAAATAATTCCAATAAGATTAAGTGATGTGAGACGCGAACGCTTTGTACCTAATACCCGGAGTAGTTTCCTGTTTTGTTTTCATTTTTCTTTGAAATCTTGCTAACACACGGATCGTTTAGGCGGCGTATGCAAATATCTGTCTCCGATGATTTTTTTCCAACTTAATACACTGATACCGTCATTGCCAATTGTTTGTGTTTTCTATCGTAATAAAATACATATTAAAACCTTTCCTGAAAACGTATCAAAGAATTCAAATAAGAATTACGTAAATCGGATGTGTGATTCAAAAGTTTTATGAATATTTACAAACATACGCCGAATTTTTATACATGAAGACAATAACAATACTGTAATTTGGGAGGTAAAAGATGACGGATTTGAGCTTTTATGATAAGGGGAAGGTTTCCCCCCAGATTTTACCCTTTGTGTCAAAAATCTCTACCTTCTAATTCCTTTTTCCATTTTTTCTTTTTCATTAGTGGATGCAAATGAAAAGCATTGTCTTTTAATTAAATTTTCTGTTATGAAAAATTTGTTACATCCTATAGTAGTTAAAATATACATACCCTTAACTATTAGTTTAAAAATGTAAAAACAAAATAATTATTTTTAGTTACATCGAATAACATTATATGGATTTCTTGTATTTGTGTGAAATGCTCCCACTAATAATTTTCTATTTTCTTTGATGAGAAAGAATCTTATTTGAAAGAATTGTAACATTTAATTCAGATGATTTAAAAATACGTGGCCGATATCACGTCTATGTGGGAACTTTGAACAATTTGTTAAAAATATATGTAAAATTTATAAGGAGAAATGCTTTTCAAGAGTCATATGTACTCGTATGTTGTCCAAACAGACATTTTATTCAATGCGATTTTTAACTAAGAACGTGTTATGTGGATCCCATTTTCGAACGTGGACTGTAGATGTTGCTCTTAAAATGTTAAATGACCCAACAAAAGTGTAAAAATATTATAAGTAGAGTTGAAATTAATCAGTTTAAGTAAATTTACATGTATGAATAGATTTTGAATTATGCATTTCTATTTTTCTCTACATGCTTGAAACATTATCATATTTTCCTCCGTCAATCATACATCTCTAGTTTGTGCATTACATAGTTCTCCTTCCGCTTTAATAATTCACCGCCCGTAAACGTTTTGTAAAGGATAACGTGTTTTCTGTACACAAAATATTTGCATATGAAATGAATGTCGAATAAGTTAAGCGTGCTAATTCCACAAGAGTTTAGAGAGTGCAAGACTCAAGAATATTCTGACTGAAAATTGATTAAAACGTTTCATTCACCAAACTTGAATATAGCCTCCCCGATTAACCTTAGAGAATGGGAAATATGCTGGCTTACCTTCTGTATTCACGCTTATGCTTTGGGGGAACTTTGATCTATCTCCTCACTTCGTGAAACATTTTAACTTGTCGCAAGAAATCTAATGAGAGGAGTCACGCAAAACACTGGAATAGAACCGTATTACTCTTCTCTAAATGACTAACGAGGATTTCACATCCCATGGAATCATATTTTATAAGAAATACCCGAAAGAAATATTAATTAATTAAATATAAAAGAGATAAAAGAATATTTACCAATGTAATTTCGAACTATTACTATGTGAACTCTCGATCATCTAAGGAAAAACCAATATTAAAGGAGATAAGAGATGATGGTAACAATTTTTTCTTGACTAATTTTTTGCTTTTTATCATTACTACGAATATTCTAAATGCTCCGGATATGTTTTTATATAATATATTTAGTATCGCAGAGAACATCCTTCCATCATCTCAGCTAAATGAACGACAAGCGAATTAGCTACATATTTTCTTTGATGAGCATAAAGTTTAAAATCCGAATAATAAAGTTGATGGGAATTTAGTACCAAAACTTTTTCAACACAATTAAATACCCTTTTCTTTAAAACCTTACACATAGCACTAAGAGTACTCAGAAAAAAATTAATGATTTCCGTCAATTCCGTTAGTTATAATATTATATGACTAACAGAACTACCAGGCATTTCTCGGGATTTGAAGGAAGAAAACATAATTACTGGTATTATTACACCTGTGTACAGGTCTGGAATTTTTTAGTTCGTTTCTCCCGGAGTTACCCGGGATCATTATATAATATTCTAAATTCATATGTTGGTTCCCATATTTTTCTACTTTCGTGTTATTAAATTTTCACTTTTCTTAATTTCAAATACCGCGAAGAAAACCAACAAAGATATTCAGGATTTTCACTATTGTATACTTGTATGTGAATAATTACAAATTATTTTAAAATCCAGAAAGAAGGGAAACACATTTTACACAGACAAAATTAATAAACAAAACGCATTGTTATGACTTTTGAATTCTTTTCTTTCCGTATCAACGCTAGGAAAGTAATGCTCTTTTCAATGAATATACGAAAAACAAAGATTTCCAAACCGATCTATCCTCTTTTCAACAACGAATAAAACTTGCGAGTGAGAGAAACACAACAACGGGTTCTTAAAGGAGACACATCAACATTAAAACGATTCTACCCCTTACACCCACTATAGAGTAAAACAATGAAAAATTCAAAATCCTTTTTCTAGACATTTACATAGCAATGTTGAGAAACAAAAATCAGTACGATATCTCAATCAGTTCATGAGATAAACTGAAAAAAGCGAGAATTAAAAAGTAATGAAAACGGGGCATGGAATTTTCGAAATCTCTTGTAGACAGTGCTCTTTTTAATGTTTTGATAGTCAAGTGTGCAAATTTTCATCATGCTCGGATAAAAACAGCTTCCTATATTTCACGATTAAAATTAAAACTTGGAAAGAAAGTGATCAAAAATTTGAAAAAGAATGAAAATTGGGGAGGGGGTGACTTTCGAAATATCAAGTAGACATGATTCCCAGAGCTCTGAAGCTCATGTGAAGCAATTTTTTTTTTCACTTTCGGATTTAAATTGTTGATTTGTATAAAAGACATTCACAGATTGACTTGGACACACTTCTTTGTATGTAGACTGATGTATCATTTTTGTGTCGTACAAGATTATTGAAGAATAATTTTGTCTTTGAGAAAATATTATTTTTGGATTAATTGTAAGTATATTTAAGGGAAGGCGATTAATCTCATTAGACGTATTTAAGAATTGATTAAATGAGTTGAGTCATTTCGTCTGCATACCACTTCGCGGCGTCCTAGTAGTGTCAACGTCCGCAACATAATTCATGTCCCTTCTGAATTCTCATCTTTCCTTCTTCCTTCCTTCTCTTTCCTTCCTTCCTTCCGTCCTTCCTTCCTTCCTCCCTGCTTCCTTCTCCGTCTCTGATTTCCCCTCCAGTTATGTCCCACCCAAAGCGTGTCATGCGTTTCTCATAAATGCAGCATTGGATGTCTATGCAGTGTTCTACGCATCTGCAGTGCTTTGGAAATCCATGTTTCTGTTATTCGGTTACACGCATGCTTTATAATAATTTATTATAATATGTTATATTTCTTAAAAATAAATTTGAATGCAATTTTGATGTAAGTACTTATACTTCTTGTATCGGTACTAAAGATCCTTAAAATACAGTAACAAATTTTGTTTTCTCTGAGTTGAGAAGGCATCCATGAATAAAAATGAAGTTAAACTGCAGAGTTATTAAGGGTTAGTCCAACATGCATTACCATCGAAACATGTATGAAATGTGCTGTAGAGATGACAGTATAAATAAATAAACAAACTTCATTGTCAAAACAAGCAGTTGCAAACTGCGTATGACCACGTGGGGGATAATTAACTAAGTTACTCTCCGGAAACAAGAAAGGGACCAACCCATCAATTCCTATCAAGTGCCCAAGGGCACTAACGGATTTAATACCTTTGAAAAAAATTTAAGCAAATACCTAGTAGCACAAATTTATATTCCAAAATTAATCGCAGATATAATATGCAGTCAAAATTCGATATTATTAATAACAAAAGTATTAAATGATTTTCGCGCTTATGGAAAATCCATCACTACTTGGAGGGAAACCGGAGGAAAATCCGGGTCAGAATTATATATCTTCTTTGGCTCTACTTAACATTCTTACGCTGTTATCTATGGGGTTGTAGTTGTTATTAAATCATTGTTTCAAAACAAAATTTACTCACAACAAAGTTTAAGATGTAAGAGGTTAATAAATTGTTCGTTACTTAGTTGTTCTTCTTGTGTTGTCACTTGATGTCAGGTCTGCATTCTTGTACTCTTCGTGATTATTATACACAAATGTAGTTAAGTTCACTGCTTCTCTTCTTCCTTCTTCAGTCGTCCCATGTCCGCGGGCTACTTCGGGGTGATAGAGATTGACGGAGATGACAGACGCCACTCAGTGAATACTTCTTTTTATATTGATTACAAAACAATTGTAGAATGTTAAAATAGAGGCATATTTCTTTCCAAATATTATAAAATGAACTGTGAGTTAAATTTAATTTTATTGATTCAGAGTATTTCCATACTTCATGATATTTAAGTTGGTGTGCCGCAGGGATCACGTTTGTGAGGCATCAGCTTGTGCAAAAGTGGCTTGAAGAACCGCCCACTCCAGATGAGAGCCCGAAGGGAAAACCAATATTGCATGAAGTAACTTTTTCAACTTTGTTATAAATTAAAGAAGAAATGTTTGGCGTGTTTAATGTTTAATTAAGATATTAATTTAATGCCATAATTTAAAAAAATTAGTTTTGGTCTGTGAAAAAAAAGTCTGGTGAAATATTGCTTCAAATAATTTCTTCCATGAGAGAGAACCTTCGTAATTTTTATAATTACTTATAGATTTGAATACTACCATCGCATAAAATCTGAATTATATTATGTATGAATTTAGTATTGTTTTTAATGGTGAAGAAAGTAAAAAGATATTTAATACTACCTGACGTATTCTGACATTAATATGTCGTTGCCCTACTTTTCCTTCATAAAATCACACACTAAAATTCAAGAGGACTTCCTAACATATTCCTTGGTTGTAAATAAAAATTAAATATTCTAAGCTTCCTATTTCATAAGATTACTTTGTGTTATTAGATTTATTTACTTTGAAACAAGTATTTTACCTAAAAAATACTTTCTTTTTATTTAAATGTGTTACTAAAACTGTTCATTTCACTGTAGCATTGTATAAGCGGCGTTTTCCTGGGTATGTATGCATTTCCTTACTCTTTAATGTGGCAGGGGAATTGCCAGGGTGCCGGATGCCCTTCCTGTCGCTCCTCCCTGAGGCCGATGATCTATGAATGTCATTAGGGTGAACGATTATGAGTGCATGTTGTGGAGGAATGAATAACAGGGGAAACGGTAGTGCCCCGAGAAAACCTGCTGCGAACACCGCGAATTTGGATCGGACAGGGTTGAGCCAGTGTCATCAGAGGAAGAAGGCGAGTACGCTAATCACTATGTCACAGGTCGCCACGTTTTCCTGAGTGACAGACTAAATCATTCATCAACGTAGAGAAAAAACTTCGAAATATAAACTTCAAAATATCAACAAAATTTGACGAAAATATTCGATACATACACATTCTAGAATTAAGCAAATAGAAAGGGCAGTGAAAAATACGATCTCATTTTATGGAATGAAATACAGATTCATAAGATAAAAGATTTATTGCAATGAATCTTTTGCAATGTTTCATCATCTATGCATGAAACACATATGATAAATTTATTGAGCCTAGTTAATGTCGTCTAAACTAAGCCTAAATTAGTCGTCGCCATCAATGTACCCTCGTGGAGAGATTTGGAAAATTCTTGTGCCATGAGCTCGATATAGTAGCTAATCAACGTTCTTTAAGTAAATGTCCACGCCGGTCATGGCGAAGAATAGCGAATTACTGAACACTCGTTCTAACCAACCACGCGGACCGTGCCCACCGAGCCCCACCCATACGCTTAAATATAAATAGACTCAACCGTCTCCGCTCTAGGGTCTTTTTCGTTCTATTTGCGAATTTAACCCTGTACATTAGCCATCAGGCCATTACCAGGGCTTACAATCTTCATTCTAATCAATCTGTTCTTTTCTATCTGCCCATTCTTTCCTTTCCACTTGTGTTTCATTTCTATTTTGTGGTCTTCAATGCATATGTGCGGCGCTCTTGAGTTACCGTCACCTCAAAGAGGTGGTGAACAATCTTTTAACTCTTCTTAATTGCATTCCGTATTGACATTATCTGTTCTATATATTCTTCAAACTCAAATACTTCTTTAGTCTATCAACTTATACCATTCTTGCCCCATGTACACGCCATTTTTCTTCAACTTTTTAAGCCATTCACATCTTTCTTCGTTTGTCATGTCGCACTCGAAAACAACATGTTCATTTTTTCATCATCCATGCCGCACATACACCCTTTATCATCTCTTATGTTTCTCTCACACCAGTATGTATTGCTTTTATACGGAATGAACCATTTTCTCTTCCATCTAGTATAAGTTACATCTGCGATAAATTTGTACAATTTTCTCCCCTAATGTACCACCTTCCATCTAATTTTCCGACACTCCCACAGCTTATTGTCAATACGCTTCTTCCATCTTCCATCTTCCCCTTTTATTTTATCCGTGTCTATGGTTATTGTCTCTCCTTTTCTCATCTTATATCGAAACATACACTAGTCGATCTCTAAATCCACTGGCAAAACTTCCATAATCACCAACATTGCCTTAGTGGACATACTCCGATATGCTCCACATCAAGTTAGTACACTCAGTCTCTGTATACTCATCAGCTTCCGTTCAAAATACTTCAACTTCGGTATGTTATACCACATTACGCTGCCATTCGTTAATATAGGCAGTATAGCGCCTTGGTACTGCTCTAGCTCATCCTTTCTTGTAGCATGTTTACTTACTCCTGCTCTCTGCAACCCATAAACCATTTCACTCACTTTAGTGCCAATATATGATAGATGAGCCATATTTGGTAATTTTTCATCTAAAACAATTCCTAAGTATTTCGCCTCTCTTTTAATATTCTAAGCACGAACTTTCACAGTCGGATCTCGTCTAATTTTCCCTTTATGCTTCATCCCCTTTACCATACCTTCTGTTTTTTCCTTGACTCTGTTTAAATCCATCACCGTTTGTAGTACACGTGCCCCATTCTTCTCTAACTCCGTCCGACTATTTCCTTGTATTAGCAACACGAGATCATCCGCATAATCTATTGCATTAACACACTCCTGCTCCATTTGTTGCAGCAATTCATTTATCACGACATACCATAGCAGTGGCCCCACATGACTACCTTGTGGACAAACTTGATTCAATCCTTTCATAATTCTCTCTGTTCCTATATCGAGTATTATGTCTGTCTTCTAAATACGATGTTAGCAATCGCATTGTTATGGTATTGATACCCTATCTTTCTAACTGTTCTAACAAAATTGACCATTGAACGCTATCGACCGTACACTCATAATCAATAAATATAAGAATTATAATCTTTGCCGTTCTGCCTTTTATCTTATGTATCAGCTCCTCAATGGCGTCTTGTATCCCTACATTTGATGAAATCATATTGTCGTCTGCTTAATTTACCTTTTAAATCTATTCGCAAGTATTCTTCCATTTTCTTATTTAATATTTTTCGTAACACGGGAAGCAGTGTTATCGGACGATAAGACCTACAATCATTTTTATTCCTCTTACTCGGTTTTAAGAATAGTCGTAGTGGGTTCACTTTCCAGCCCCTCGGGATGTAACTACGCTCTACACAAAGCTTTAAAATGTCTACCAACTCTTCTATCTACCAGTCTGCCATTTGTTTAATCATATTTGTTGTAATTTGATCGTATCCAGGACTCTTATCTTTTCGCGTCTTTCTGATTATTTCCGTTACATGCTCTTTACTTCTATTTTGTGTCTCTGTTAAAGATACGCACTCATATTCTCGTTCTTCCATCTGATCTGCTTCGTGAGTTACTAACGTACTACGTGCGAATTCCTTTCTGTATCACGCCAATCAGTTGTTAATCCCTTTTCTGCAGCTACATTACGCCATATCGTTACTTTTTTAAGTACTTCCTTTCCGATAATGTATGGTTATCCCCATGTATTTACTTTTAGAATTTCCTCCACATATTCTTTCCGAAACTACCTTTTCTTTCTCCTTATTATTCTCTTTTATTCCTTCAAAAATTGCACATATTTTAATATTTTGTTTCTCCTTTCCTCCGAACCCACTTTCCCTTTCTGATACTGCCGACGTATTTTATCTCGCTTCTCTTTGGCGTGAAATAACTCTTTGCTCCAGCATGGCACTCCTTTCCGATATCCATCTCTTTTTTAAAAATAGGGCTTCACTGTCTCTAACATATCATTCTGTAAATCTTTTATCCTTTCATCCATGTCCATCTGCCCTTTCCTCACTTCATAAGTTTTTGTCTTCTGCATTTCCAGGCATCTCCGCCAGTCCACACTGCAATAGTTCACTTGTGTCATCTCACACACATCCTTGTGGATTTCCTCTATCTTAAAGCCTACCGTTCTGTGGTCACTTGTAATAAGCTCAATCACCTCCAACATGTCGCGGTTGAGAAACGAGTTCTATTCTCCAATGCAATGTCTATTATTGATGTTCCAATATCACTCACGAATTTCTCCAATACATTTACTATATATAGGTCATTTTCAAGTATTAGTCTTTCAATCTCCTTCCTCTGGTATTGCTTAATCTATCTCCCCATACAACTGACCGCCCATTCCAATCTCCACATATATAAATATCTAGTCCTCTATATTTTTGTACTATTTCTTCTACCTGTCGAAACACATGCTTACTTTTGCTAGCGTATTGTATGTAAACATTTACTAATAAGACCAAGAGAACTCTCTTTCCTATCATGACTGCCTGCAGATATTCATTTGTATATTCTGTTGATTCTAACACATCTATCTTCGTATTACATATCAACACAGCACTGTATCCTCCTGTCTGGAACAAGGATGAATACACGTACAAGATTTCCACATCCAGTCTCAGTAACGTATTGTAGTGGTGCCAAGGAAGAAGTAATACCTACTCTTGGAAACCAACGTCTTTTATAGAAAGTCTTTCTTATCCTGTAGCTATTCTTACGTTCATAACGTCTTCGTCCAAAGTATCTACGTTTGTGGAACATACTAATCGAATTTGCGAGTCACTTCTATAATTCGTAGTCTCCGTCTAAAAGCTGCATCAGAAAATGGAGAATAGTTAGAAACAAAAATAACTAATCCAGTATATTTCAAAACATAACCCTTTCCAAATTTGACACTTACTCTAAAAAATTTACATTCCAATAAACGTTAAAGAATATCTATTTCATTAATATAATTACAAGGATTGAAATATTCAAAAAGAATAATTTTGTAATCATTAGCAAGACCACTACGAAAGAACTTTCCATCACCAGATACAAAAACATAACCCATATTTTTTATTTAAAATAACATTCTCTACGCAAGTAGATTTTCCACATCCAGTTAAACCCCACAAATATAATTGTAAATTAGATTCACCATAATTAAAAGAATTAAACCAATGAATTACTTAATCAAACCAAGAAAACTGATCTTCATACTTATCAATATAATTACTTTTCTGTCTAAATAATAAGTTACTCTCATGAGCAATTAAAAGTTGTTTATAATAATTTAAATGGTTAAGAACAAAAGGAAAACGGTGTATTGAATAGTTTCACTCTACGCATGTACGGCTTCTGTATGAAACATACATCTGTTTTATTTTCATCGACATATCGTATCTTGATCGTATCGTAACAGTGTGCGGGCTTGATCCAGAACTAGAAGCTGTACCAATTTCAAATTCCTCTCTACAATCTAACGTCGATTCCATTTCTCGTGAGTCACAAACTTTTTGCGAAAATAAAATAATTATATTTCATCATAACGTCCAATCCCTTTCAAACAAATTGACTGACATTGAAATTCTGGTACACGGAAATCCATTCGATTTGCTATGCCTCACAGAACATTGGCTTTCAACTAACAACATCAACGATACTGCTATTTCTAATTATTATTTAGCAAGTTCTTACTGTCGGCAAAATTTTAAAGGCAAAAATCCCCACGGAGGTACGTGTATCTACGTTCGTAATGATATTTTATCTTCTCCACTGACAGGCTACGAGAACTTCTGCGTAGATAGTGTGTTCGAAATTTCTGCAGTTAATCTGACCGACACCGGTATTGTTGTTTTGTGTATTTATAGACCTCCTCTATCAGATCTTGACATATTTTTCGAAATTGTTTTAAAACATATCACACATAAATCTACTAAAGCTATCGTTATATGTGGTGATTTCAATATCGATCTTGAGTACATCCGACTCTGCACATTCACCAGTTAATCGATTCAAGAATCTTATCGACTCCTTCAACCTTATTACTACGATCAACGACCCCACTCGCCTCTCCGGTTCATCTCAAACATTGCTAGATCAAATTATAGTCAACAATGGAATCTCGTATCTCTCTGAAGTGTTTATCGCCGGATACAGTGATCACCTTGTTCAAGTATTGACTATTAATAATAAACTAAAACCGCTTAAAATAATTTATTGATTTTAATAAAAGTTAAATCCGTCTTGTATTTTATCACGCCATAGCTGTAGCACTTTTTAAATAACTTATAACAATTTCAAAAACTATTTTCTTGTATTGTTGTGTCGCCGTATGGCTCATATTAATTTAGTTTTATGTGTACTCAACTTTGGCACGGTTGTGTACATTAATTCTGTAGCCCCATCCTGGCCCGGGTTTTTCTCCGTTTTTCCTTCGGGTAGAGGCGGATTTCTTATACAGGTTCTCTAGGCTTTGTCTAGGGGCGTGTTTATTGTAACAATAAATCGTGAATTTAGTGTTTTTTCAACTCTTATGATTTTTAAACACTATACCCAGAATAATCTATAGTTCGATAATAACTTGTACATGTAAATTTACAAACATATTTGCGTTAAATTACAAATATATTGACATTATATATGTATTATAACTCGCATTATGTATTATAACTTGCTGCAAGTTTTGAATCCGCCTCTGCCTTAGGGCCCTTGATCGGAATTGATGGGATGGTCCCTTGCTTGCTTCCGGAGAGTAAATTAGTTTATTGTCCTCCACGTGGGCATACGCAGTCTGTACTGTTTTTTGACAATAAATTTATTATTATTATCAACTCATACTCATACGTTTCTATTTGTCCTCTCTGTAGATTTTTCTGTATTTTTTAAAATTCCATAGTCAATTCTTCTTTTCATTATTTCACATATTCTTACATGTTCACGACATTGCTTGTCCCTAACACTATGCTTATTATCCCAACCTCTCCGCTTACACCGTGCTTCCTCTTTCTTCCGTACACATTCTTTAAATCCATGTCCGATATTCCCACAATGACCACATGTTTCCTTTTCATCTCTGCAAAATTTAGCCGGATGATCATATCGCATGCAACGAAAGAACCGTAATGGTTTATGAAATCATTTATTGTGTGATTGGAACCCTAAATACACCTTCCTGCGCGTTTTTAAGAACCTGTACCATTCTGGCCGGTACCCAATGAGGTGCTCTCCATGTTTGCTGACCAATCCTCTTTATTACTTTTGTTTCTCGTTCATCTTCACTTTTCCCTCCATTCTGTCTCAAGTCAATAATCACCTCCTCTTCGCTGATATGCTCTATATTATATATCAGTATTTTTGGTTCCCCTCTATCGTTTATGTGCCAGTGTGCCAGGGGTGAATCTGTTTCGATCGTTTTCATTATACGTGTCTATGGCACATATTACGGCCCCTATGCTCTTCACTATATACAAACACGGCAGGGAGGCGTCAGGTAGACTCCCTAACCCTCTTGCCAAATTTCATTTTTATACTCCCTCTCAATCCTGTTCAAAGGGCAATTTTTGATTTTCCCACGTACAACGTTCTCCTCATGGAAAATAGACAGCGCTGCTATCAATATCGATCAGAAAATAGTGCACACCTATGATGATTACTATACACTATCTATAGTTCGTGCCCGATCTATCTATAAGCGACGTCATTTTACGAAGTGTAGCATTCTATGGCAGCTACTAATAGCACAATTGGCCGTTCCTCTAAAAATGCGGTTACAATGTTTTTTAATATATTATGAGTTACTACAGCTATTCTATCCCACTTTCTTTTAAACAGCAACTACATTGATATGCCTATCCTTTCTATACGTTTGAGCTTCTGAAGCTTGTGTGTTACCTCAATAAGAGCAGTTTTTACTTGTCCATAACACCATGAAAACATCAGCACATTGCAAAGTGTCTATGATATATCTTGAGTATCACTGCTCCGTTTGGCTCCAAATAGCATATATTTCTCCTTTTGATATCTTCTTTCTTTAACCACACTTACTCGAACATTCATTAATGTCATGTAACCAAGCATTGAAAGTTACGAATCCATTGTTCTCTGTATTATGCTCGGGATAATAAGTTCGATAATTCAGTCCCTATTGGCTTATTAATATCACATTTTCGCACATAAACTGTAATGATATACTTTCTATAATACGACTTTAAAATCTCGCCGCACTCCTGTAAATTTATAACTAATTACACAAGGAAGAGCTCCCTATCGACAAGTTCGCACGACTTTCATATCATATCTCTGCTTCCTGGTGTATGTTGTCAGTGATAACATGAGTCACAAGATACTGAGAGGTGTCACCCACTCGCTCGAACACCCGCTTGGAGGGGGTAACGTATTACTGCGCAACGACTTGTGCGCAGTGGTTAGTGAGGAGAATCGAGTTCACGTACAAAAGCCGATGAGCGAGGTACACAACTTACATCGTTTCCCCCTTCGGACGACCGGTGCACAAGTGTGTTGGGTCTGCTTATATTTAAGTCTATATTACCGTTGTGTCGGCCACATCATCATAATTCTAACCATTACTGCTAGGGAGACTGTATCGTGCTGTGAGTGGTGTCGCCCTCACCAGGTCCGAGGGAGGATCATTTCCCAATGATGTTCCAATACACACGGAGTTAGAACAGGGAACCTCTCTGCTAATTGTCTTCCAGGAGGGAAAGACATGTTTTGATCTTCCTGAATGCATGCGCAGAACTACCTTAGGAGATTCCACGGCACGATCAGTCGTGCGCTTCTTCGAATCTCGAACTCTAAAGTCCATTTTCGTTAACAACAATAAAGAGGAGTGTTTCTTAAATGTTAGGTTTCATATTTGTTTGAGCATTTGAAGAAATGGCGTTAAGTATTATACGTTTATTTCAGGTACGTAAAGCATTATACCGTATTTCCAAAAAATTAGTATGTCAATAATGTATAAAAGATGGGGAGAGCATTGATATTTCTATTGTTCACTTGATATCGTTTATATATTTACAATAATAACATATATGGCAAGACCTAAACCCAATTATAAAAAATCTATTAATTATGGTTTTCTTAATCATACCGATGTGTACGTTACATATTATTACACTGATAAAAAAAAGAAATTAATTTGTGGCACTTAAATAGTAAACTGAAATTTCCATCAATGCTCTCTTGACAATACCATTGTACAGAACTTAGATTACAGAAAATATTTTTTTAAATTTAAATTTGGGTCAGATACAAATCGAGTTATTCCACTGGTTAATAAATTTTCAGGTAAATTCTATTCCAAACAAGACTTGTTTCTAGATCATTTAAACTAATAAATGTTCTTAACAGACTAGATGAAAGTTTAAACGAAAGCATCACGTTATGTTAATTCTATCATGCAATGATATTAAGATCTAGAATTAGTCATTATAATTAAACAAATACTTTACATGTAGATTTATGTACTTTAGTCTGAAAAAATGATGTAATTCTAGTGATTAGAAGTGTTCCGAAATGGTAAGAAAATCTAATATTTATGAACTTTTACTTAGCCATCAACAGACTTTTATTAGAACTAAAAGCTACATTTGTCTCTGTAGATTAACTTAAAGGTGTGACACAGATGTTCTATTTGGTATACATTTGATTTTTTAAGACATCCAATAGTTTGTAAACAGAATACATATAACTTACTTGTCTAAATCAGTGACTGCCTTGTAATCGAACTATTAGCAAATACTTGAAACAATGTTCAGATAAATCTTTTGTGTGCAACAATGTACAACATATTATTAAATATTTTCACTCTTCTACATGTTATGGAGGAATATATGCCTTGGAAATTTCAATGGATTTTATGCCGACAACCATTAATTCTATCGTTGAAGCAATTCATGGTATTGGCATCTGAGTAGTTTTGCAGGAATTCTAATGGATCCATTGGTATCTCAATGGGTTTAACATCTATTGGTGGTGACAAAGGGTCAGAAGATATTCTCGTACTGCTGTTACATGAATTTGTTAATTGCATCTCCGATACAAATTTACGATAGTCGTCCAGAAAGTAGAGAACGATTGGCCATTAGTAAGAAACAATGTGGGATATCGTTACATCTCTTTATTTTCTAAGTCACAGGATCTTAACTTATTTTTCAACGTAGTCATCATAACGATCTAGACACTTATTGTAACGACGAACACGTTTATCTATACTGCTATTGTAACCTTCTGTCACCAATGTTTAATCTATGTGGAATTGATATCTAAAGGACAAATAATCAACAAAACAACCTATTGTGAGATTCTACAACGACATAGACGTGCCATCCAAGACAACATCCAGACCATGCATCTATAGAAACAAAGTGAGAACTTCAATGTTTGAAGTGGGAAATATATGGACATTCTCCTTACAGTCCTTATTTGGCACAAATGTTTCGCAAATGATGAAGACCGCAAAGAGGCAGTTACATCATTGTTCAAGTTATTGGCGGCAAAAGAGTAAACAGCAGGTTGGAGAATCTTGTTCTTCGTTATAATAAGCAACTCTATTGCTAAGTGAAGTATATTGAACACAAGGTTTAAACGTTATAAATTAACTTGGTAATTGTGGAGCTTTAGCAACATTATCAAAACATGATAAATTAAAAGTCGTTTTCATGTTGCTCATTTCTTTATTGGTATTAGAAAGCATTCGCCAAAAATATTCCTTAACACTCAGTGTATGTTACTGATGATGGTTGCTATGCAGCCGAAAAAGCTTTCTAATAACAATAAAGAAATGAGCAACATGAAAACGACTTTTAATTTATCATGTTATAAATTAAGTTTTGTATTGATTCATACTAATGCCCAAACGTTCTTTACTTTCTAGACGACTTTTATACTTTAAAGTTTCATACGTTTTCTAAAGCTTGAGAAGATGCTCAAATAATGTCATTACATTTTCCAGGAGAAAATGAAGCCAGAAAAATACAAATAGGACGCAGAATATAAAGTATCTTCCTCTCTAGTGTAGAGTGAACCTATTGGAGAAAGATAGGCAAATGGCTCGGATGCCTATTGTAAATTGTTGCGTTTGATTACGGCCTTATTTACCTTCTCAATCCATAATGATGGGTTAATTAATTTTTTGAAGCTGGTCACTGGTAGTTGTTACATATATTGTGAGGCCAATCTAGTCGACAGACGGAAACACAAAAACATGCGTGGGGGTTAATAATCACTTATATAGTAATAATATATTGTTAATATTGTAAGAGGTTTCTAAAATAATTACCTTTTTGTGATGCACAAACATAGAATTCTCTTAGATTGCGGTGAACCTCACCGCCAGGTATCAGATTAATTATGTTATGTTGAATGAAAATGGGAGAGGGGTCAGGGGTTCGAATCCGGGACCTTGAGCTCAGCGCACTCATGCGCTTACCGACTGCGCCATCCCGTTCGCCTCTTGGGCCCGTCATCCATTTTCATTCAACATAACATAATTAAGCTGTTACCTGGCGGTGAGGTTCACCGCAATCTAAGAGATTTCTATGTTTGTGAACCAGAAATGGAAAATACTACCCAAAACAAAGTACTTCTTAAGGGAGTCGCTTCATATGAGTAGTTTAGTCTCTACGAGACAAGAGGTTTTTGGGTCTCGCAAGTTGAATGAGGATGGTTAACGGGCCAAGGAGGTGAACAGGATGGCGTAGTCGGTAAGAGCATGAGTGCGCTGAGCTCAAGGTCCCGAGTTCGAACCCCGGTCCCATCTCCCAATTTCATTCAACATAACATAATTAATCTTTTTTCGATGGATCGTTCGTTCCTTTTATTGTAAACTGAAAGTATATCCAAACCAACAACCGTAAATGATACTGTGAAAAACGTCACAGTTATCACTCTACCTGGGAAACCGATTTTCTTTCCTAGAATATATAAAATTTGATAACCATTTGAATACAGGAATTACCATTTTTTTGTTCTACTATTCTTCTTCGAAATTACTCTCCTGAAAATGTGAAATTCATATTAACACAAGATTTAATTATTATCGACCCATTCCGTAACGCAGAGGACTCCTACAACGATAGCTGACTGCCTTGTGACCTCCCGAATCCCGATAGAGATTCGTTAATTATCTGAGCTCTAGGGTCACTGAACGAAGGACGATATACACAAAGCTCTTGGGATTACTTTACGGAGACCAACAACGCATGACTGAGCGTTGTTGTCCCTGCACTACCTGGGCGTGAGTGCCTTAATGAAATGACGTTGTCAAAGGCATGGCATTGCGCGAGTTTGGGGATGGACGAACTGATGGCGCTCATGATACTCCTTAGTGTAGTGGGTGGTACCTTCAACACAAGAGGATATATAGATATTTATAAGAGAAATTGAATGTAGCTCTGTATGTGAGATGAGCATGTTTGTTACACTACACAAAATTAATATACGTAACCATGACAAATTACGCCACGTATCACGCTATTACACCGAATGATTAGAACTCAAAATAAAACAAAGATAATTAACAGTAAGAAAACAAAATTACAAGTACAACATAAATCTGTACAAGTACAACATAAATACAGAAATAAATACTCATAACATTTATATAATATTATATACAAAACAGTATGTATAACGTTTGGTATAATAATCATTTAATTTTTTACCTCGAAATAATAAAAAAAACTCTTCTCATCTCTATACTTCACTTTACCACGTTGTTCTGATCTGTACTTCACACTCCCCCCCCATTTAAGACACAAATTCACATTTCAAAGCTTATTTCTTACGGCATTTACAGTTGTGGGGATAATCTCGAAGTATTATTATTAACTAAATGTTCTACTAGTAATTATATCTTTTAATGGAATACTTTAATCATATTTGAATTACAAACTCTAAATTTGCTGGTAATTGTAGTCATACAAATATTTAATCTCCTTCCTTTTGTTGAAGTAATTCCTGAATTTCCCTTTATTCAAGTAAGGGAAATATTTTCGGTTATCAGAATGACTGGGATGTCGAGGTAATTGGAGATAATCCTGGTTATCCGCGGGAATACGGAATAATCCAAGGTAATCCGAGGTAATCTTTATCAGTCAGACACCAAATTAGGTAGTTGATTCTCCCTTTCTTCTTCTTCTCAACGAGTTATACACTGAGCGAGAGAAATATTTGTGTGAATTTTATCTAGATATTTGACGCAAAATTGTAAATGGAAAGGTGTTATAAAGAGAGAATGAAACGAAAGAATTAACGAGGGAATTGTTCGTGGGTTGGTAAACACGATGCGATAAAAGTTGTAAAGGGAGAAGGAGTTACGAATTTATAAAAGATGTACAGTTCCGAGACAAGAATAGGAAATGGTTTATGACAGCCTATATTTGTTGGAGTTCACCACAGGACATGACAATTTCGGCACATATTTGTATCGAATCGGTAAAGAAAAGAATGGAGTGCGTTTATGTGGACACGGAGATGAGGCAAATTGCCATATACTGTACACTGTATGGAAAGGAGAGGAGGAGGGTTTTGGGAGAGCTGCTGGAGATAATAATCGTAATTTTTTATAAATAAAACAAAGTTACTGAAGGATAAAGAGGCCGGTGAGCTATTTGAAAAGTACGTGCAGGAGATTGAAATTTTACGAGATATCTTTATGACAAGTCGGTGATTCAACGTGGCTAAGAATAGAAAAGCAAGGGATAAATAAACACGAGTACCTCGGTATAAAATTGTTGAAGACAGAGTTCAATTGATAGAGTTAAAATAATAGTGACATTGTAAGAGGTATTAAATTAAATAAGATTTAAATAAATAGATAAAAATTGGGACATGAAAATGGACTCTAGTAGATACAGAATGAGCGTGCTTTATCTAGTTTCTGGGCTTTCAGAAAATTTGAGAGTATTTATCTTTATATTGCGACTTGGGGGGTTTTGCCACCAAATGGTTTAGGCTAGGTTTCTGAAAGTATTTTAAAACAAATAATGAAAATTTATTTTTTAACAGCAAACGTTCCTTTTTATAATTTTGAAAGAAAAATACGTGGGGTGAATACTTACATTTAAACATAGATTCCGAAAAAAATTATTTGAACAAATTTTCCAGACTAGTCCCTTTATGTTCAACTAGTCAACTCTGGTTCACTATATGCGTAATCACCCGTCTAAGGCTCTGTCTACACATTGCATTTCCGACGACCGGTACGTCGGATCAGCAACACAGTCTTGAAACTTTTCACCTGTACGCACACAACCGTTGCTACCGCACCGAGCTGTCAGCAGAGGTTGGACTGCTGCTGCTCTCATAGTCATGATGTTACTAAATGTAGATTGATCTGAGCAAATACAATTAAACAACCACATCAATTATATTTAAATTTCAGAATATTTCGTTGTTGGATTTATGTTGGTCTTCGAAGATGAAACTTTCATTATTTAATAGGATTTCATATTCTATGACTTGAAATACTACCACTTCAGAATGCATCGNATTATTTAATAGGATTTCATATTCTATGACTTGAAATACTACCACTTCAGAATGCATCGCTCTAGCAGACAAACATTATTTTGGAGAGCGATCGCAGTATCAAATTTGTCATGAGTCATCCATTACACTCTTTTACTACGCGTACAGTGGAAGTAAACTAAAATAATGGTAATTCGTTATTGAAAGCACAATATGTTTTGCACTTAATAAAGTGTTAAAATCAGAATGTCTTGCTACATGCATTCACAGTGACCTGAAAAAAAATATTTTTGACTTGTCAGCTGTACGTATTTCTATGGTCTCAAAGATACGTTTTTTACCAGAATATTTTTTCTATAGTCTTGTAATTTTTTACATGAGACAAGAAGAAATGATACCTACAGAATAACCACAAAAATAAATACATCGAGTTACCAAAATACTTTTGTAGTTTCGGATTTATTAAACGCTTCCGACGTTAATTTTTATGCATAGAATCTTTCCTCCTTATGACTATTTTTTCTTGTAAGTTACAGACCCCAGATACATGTAATTATGGCCCTGAGGAAGTCTGACTGAAAATCGAAATTTTCGCAGTCCGACGAATATTTTAATGAGTGGAACACTCGCTTACTTATAAATTATAAATATTCATATTTTTGGTCATTACTCATTGCTTATCAGATTGTGTGCTATCACAGGATATGTTGGTCTCGACGCTATTCGAGTGTTCTTCTGGAAGGAGAGAAGGGAGTGTGGCTAGCGTATTTAAAAGGAATTGATAAATAGAAAATAAAATATTACTTTTCAAATCGAAACACAAACAGAACAATTAAAAATTTCAATAAGTATATACTTAAATCATTAACTATCTCTTAATGAAACAATAACAAATTTGTTTATTAATATAAAGTTAATGTGATTATTGGAAGATTCTATGATAGAAAAATACTCCTTTATTAATAGTTTATTATTAAGAGGTTTTTTAATATTTTGTTCGTTATGAGAAACTGAAATTGCTGCTGAATTTTGCTGAAACTGAATTTTGCTGAAATTATAGGTCGTGAATAAGGAAATCTAAAAATTACCATTTATCTTCATAATAGGTTTCACTGTGCGGAAAATGCACTCTTCTTTTTTGTTTACCGACTTGGAAACCAAAATAAACCGCATTTAAAAGTGTAAATAAATAGTATCCCGCGTGACCATCGTCCATAAACGTACTTGGAAAAGCTAGATTGTTTTATACAATGAACATCTTATAAAAATTGTTTTGTATTTTAAATAAAGTTTATAAAATACTCACCTTATTTCAATTCCTAGCAAGACATAAACAAAGTTCATATAACATTTTTCTGTACAGAACATTTTGCTTCAAAAGTATTACAAGATAAATTTGAGATGCTATATTAATATATTTTTATTGAAAATATTGTTTGGTTATAAATTATACAATTTAAAGCATATCATTTTTCTACTCAATATCCTTATTAAAATGGAGTTTGCTTTTATATATTTCTTAACTTTAGGTGAGTTCAGTAAACAGTGATTTGGTGCATAATCATATCACACTATTTCTGGTAACTTCAGTACAAAAAAGTATTGCATAATTGTTGTAGAAATTAGAAACTCTAGAATTGTTTTGAAGTATACGACGCCTATGTACACTTCAATACATTAATTCAACGTATCTATTAAATAATTTCTATAAATGAATCCCCAAGTTACGGTATTTTTTTAAAAATTTTAATTAACCTATACAGAAATTATTCATTGTAGAATTGAAAAGCAATCAATTCTATAAATATTTAAAGAAGACAATGATAAAAAGTGCAATTATAGAGTTTCTAATGCTAGTAAGTGTGAAGTGATAATACACCAGAGCATTGTTTACTAAGCTCACCAAAAAATGTTAAGTTGGAAATATGTAAAAGTATACTCGATACTAATAAAAATATTGAGTAGGAAATGGATATGCCTTAAGTTCACAAACATATAAATATCTTAGATTGCGGTGAACCTCACCGCCAGGTAACAGATCAATCATGTTACGTCGAATGAAAATGGGAAACGGAACCGGGATTCGAACCCGGGACCTTGAGCTCTACGCGCTCATGCGCCTACCAACTGCGCCATCCCGTTCGCCTCATTCACAAGTTGAATGAGAATGGTAGACGGGCCTGAGAGTCGCTCTATCCCTGTCTCCACACTAGGAAGGTCGTTTAGGCTGGGAAGTTAATCCCTACTTCTCATTGGCTTAGTGAAGGACGAGTGGGGGCAAAATTGAATAGGGATTGACCAGTCATGGCAACAGAAGTTTTATTATAGTTTTTCGTACACTTACACAGTAGCTCCGGAGCGACGTCCACAAGCTCCTACAGGAGCGGCGCTACGAACAAGTGACTCGTTAAGAACTTCCATCTTAACGGAGTGGTCAGAAGGTAGCAGTAAGTACGGTGATAGGGGACAGATCAGACGATGGTCAGTTTGAAGAAGGGAGTTGTTTGGGACCGTGAGGTCAGTCAAAAAATGAGCAGTGAAGGAGGGTTGCCGGGACCTGGTGATCGGACCAGCGACGGGTAATGACGGAGGGTTGCCGGGATCTAGAGGTCGAGCCAAGCAACGGATAAGGAAGGAACAACGCACGCTGGCGACTAGCGCGAGAGTTAGAGTCGTTCGTCCTTGAACGCTAAGAGTGGCGGTTTGATATAGTCTTATACTGCTGACTCACTAGTTTTGACGTGGTGCGTCACTCCCAGGGAAATGCGGGTGCCCACTGCCTGCGCATCCACGACACAATCAATAGTTTCAATAAAAATACATTCATATTCCATCTAGATTAATCATATTTTACATTTCGAACACTATATTTAATAAAGGAAAAAGTTATCTGCACTTATTGGTTTAATCTGACAATTCGTAGCAAAAAATAGCATTCGTATCTGTATCTCTTAATAGAATAGAATTTTTTTTGTGGGACTTTAGGGCTCGTCAACAACAAGGTCATAAAAACTCTTTGCAGGTGAGGTGAGGAAAATGCAGTTTCGCGTCATAGGGAAGAGTCGTAGTGACTCTTCCACGTGTGTGGGACTCCCCGAATATCGCGACCATACCCACTAAAAAACCATCCTGGATTCAACAAGTATTGAAATACAAAGATGAAAGAAAAGAAAAGGAAACAGTTGTCGAACACATTAAATCAAAAAAAGGAAAAAGATCATAAATTTTAATTTTCAAATTACGGAAATGTAAGATAAAGGGAAGTAAGACAGGTAAAAGGGAAAAAATGCAAATTCAAAACCTCCCAAGAACTTGTGGGAGCAGCCCAGATCTACTCATAAGGTTCAATAGTCTATTAAGAACATCCGTTTCGTTTCCGAGAATTGTTGATAAATCTGCAGTCAGACCAATTTGTCTCCGTATTCTAGTGTATTTTCTGCAATCAGTTAGTAGGTGACGCACTGTCAGAGAAGAGCTACACTCCTCACAAACAGGTTCATCTTCAAGTAGTAAGAGATACCGATGAGACAGAGCACAATGTCCTATGCGCAGATGGGTCAGCAAGACTACCTCGCGCCTGGCTGACCTACAGGAACTGCTCCATGACATAACAGAGGATTTGATAAGTCGGAGCATATTCCCTTCAACAGACAACCACTCATTGTTCCATTCACACAGAATTCTTGTGTTGATGGAATTTTCGAAATCCCTCTTTGGAATCGTAAAGAAATCCACGCGATTCTTAAGACCTGCCGTTTTGCGGAAACGCAACCTCATTTTCTCTGATGTCCGGAAATACAGCAAAACATTATGTTGTTTCCATCAATTTGTAGCGAGAAAAGCACATCCTGGATGTTTTGGATAAGGTTATCAGCTGGATACATAGTAGGGATTGCTTCAATGGCACTTAGAGAATCAGAACAAATCAGGAAACGTGATCCGCGGGAGCACTTTGTTGATTGCAGTGCTCTCAATATGGCGTAGCACTCAGCGGTGTAAACGCTGCACAGTTCGCCAAGACAGTAGCCAAAGTTCTTACTGGGAAACACCACCGAGCAGCCGACACCATCAGCCTGCTTCGACCCCTCTGTAAACACAGGGATATGGACCCGGTGTTTGTCGAGAATTAGGTGAAAGCATACTCTCAATATCGCAGCTGGAGTGTTCTTCTTGTCATGATGCAGAAGATCGAAATTAATCTTCGGCTTGTGCAAAGCCCAAGGAGGAGTCTTACTGAAACCTTGATTTAAGACATTAGGTGTGCGTATAAGAGAGTTTTCCCAAAAATGTTTGGTGCGATATCAAAAAGTTTCGGTTGCTCTCAGTCTGTTGTTGTAGAAACGGATGTAAGAAGAGGAAGGATGAAACACAGCATTGTATACCATATTGTCGGGTAAAGTCAGCACGTGGCAAAAGTGTCGGAGCATGAGGAGTTGCCGTCGGGTGTAAAGAGATGGTTCGCCACTCTCGGCATACAAACTCGGAAAAGGACTAGTACGGTAGGCTCCCATTACTAGTCGGATTCCCGCATGGTGGACACTATCCAACTCTTTTAAATAGCTTGCACGAGCAGTGCTATATACAACGCAGCCATAATCAAGCCGAGATCTTATGAATGCTCGATAAAACTGGTGCAAGGACGAGCGATCAGCGCCCCATACCCTGCTACCCAGGCACTTTAATAAATTCAGAGACTTTAATGTTCTTGCTCCTAGGTCTGTCAGGTGTTCAATCCAATTCTGATCAAAGATTTGACCCAAGAATTTTTCAGAAGGATAGAATTTTAGAACGTTGTTCCCAAGGGCGAGGTGAGGTTCTGCTAGAAAGACTTGGTCTCCAACAGAAGAGAACACAGCGTGTTTTCTCAGCAGAGAAACGAAAACCTGTCGTTTTCGACCAGTGGTGTAATCCTATTGAGGACGAGTTGGACTTGTCGCTACGCACCTGTGATTCTCTGTAATAAACAAGATAGCAAAGCCGTCGATAAAAAGAGTGTAGGCCAGGATTCTTTACAGCGGATGTTATGCATTTTATGACCGCTGTAAATACGGTCACACTCAGGATTGAGCCCTGAGAAACACCATTCTCTTGTAGAAACAGATCCGAAGTGTCTCTTCCAATTCTGTAGCGGACGAAACGCTGATCCAAAAAGGTCTGTAACATCAGAGGAAGATGTCCTCTAAATCACCAGACGTAGAGATGCTTTAAAATGCCATGACGTCTAGTAGTATCATAAGCCTTCTCAATGTCAAAGAATATTCCGACGACATTTTGTCTTCGGACAAAAGCATCTTGAATTGCTGTTTTCTGGAGAAGTAAGTTGTCAAGGGTGGTATGAAACATCTAGAAACCACATTGAGATCGTCTCAGCAGGTTATGCTTTCAAGATACCAGACGAGACGTCGGTTGATGATTCTCTCCGGAGTTTTACCGACGCAATTCGTCAAGGCGATACATCGATAACTACTGCCATTTTGTCCTTTCCTGATTTTAGTAAAGGGATAAGCGTTGCTTCCTTCCAGGAATAAGGGAATACTCCCTCGGACCATGAAAGATGAAATATGTCCAGCAGGTATTCTTTGGATTCCAAACTGAGTTGTCTCAGCATTTTATAATGAATTGAATCAGGGCCAGGAGCAGTGTCGTGGACTGTCGCTAGAACTATCTCAAGTGTTCACATTAAAAAAAGGAGGGTTGTAGGGTTCCCAGTTGTTGGAGCGAATGTCATCCGATGTGCTCTATTTCCCTTTTTCTCGAGAAATCAGGATTGCAGTTTGCTGTAGATATTTGGTCAGCAAAGTATTCAGCCATCACTGTAGCCCTCTCCCTGTTGTTGGTGAGAACCTGACTCTGATAATTGAGTCCTGGTATTGGGACTTGAGAACACCTTCCAGATATCTATCGGATTGACTCCCATACTTCAGTGAACGTTGTTATTCTCTTAATGGTACTTAGAAACTGTTTCCAGGAGGTGGATCTTGATCTTTTGATTGTTCTGCGTCCTTTAGCAATCTTATATGCGGCGAGATTTTCCGGAGATGGACTACCCTTAAACTTTCGCAAGGCTCTTCGTCTCCCCCGAATGGCGGATCAACAAGCGTCTTTCCATCAGAGGACATGAGGTCTTCGATGAAACATAGATGTTTTAGGAATGGATTCTTAAGCGGTGTGATGAATCACCTGGGTCAGATGGTCGACCCTCTCTTGGACACTACCGGTTTCTTTGAAGACAACCAGAGAACGGTACAGTGTTCAGTAGCCTTTCTGAGAATCCATTTCTGTGGCTTGCCTTCGGGAACTGTCGTAAGGACAACCAGATAATTAGATGGTCGCTACTATGTAGATCATCTTCCACCCTTTCATTGGAACATTTCAGCAACTTCAGGAGAGAAAATGGACAGGTCTATAGAGATCCATGACCCAGTGGCAAATGCAAAGTGGTTCATCTCTCCGGTGTTCATTAGACGAAAATCTTCTCGCTCAAAGAGACAATTCAGTAGTCTGCACCTTTGGCAACTGCTCGTCGAGACCCACAGTACACTGTGGGCGTTGAAATATCCGAGGAGGAGGAATGGTTGAGGGAGCTGTTGAATTAAATTCCTGAGGGAAGTCTCCGAGAAATCTCGTGTCGGAGGATGATAGATTGAACACACGGTCATAGTTGTTATGCTGTGAGTTGTGACCGCTATAGTCTGGATTTGAGTTTTGTAGGAAAACAGGTAGGCAGTGATTGTGTTTCTGACAAACACGGCAACTCCACCTCTTGCTCGATCTCTCGTGGTGTCGTCATATCTGAAGCTTCTGTATACCCGCAGTGAGGGGGAGTGTTCTGGTAAAACGTGTGTCTCTTGCAAGCAAATACAGATCGTATTAAGACGCGCAAAGTGTTGTAACTCTTTACGTAGGATTCTATGCTATTCAGGTTCAACTGAAGTATGGAAAACATTACTATTTGGAACCTCCTGGGTCGGGCTCCTGAATGTGGATTTCCGCGTCACCGCCGGACAATGCACAGTCCGACTCGGAAAAAGGAAGAACAGAGACGTTCTTTTTACGTCTCTGTGACTTCTTTGATGTTGTTGTGTTTGATCTTAAAGATCATTAAGTTTCATTGGTTTAGTCTTGGAACTCTGCTTTGAATTTGTCTGCTGTTTAGTTCTTGCTGAGGCACGTGTCATACTGCTACATGTTTTCAGCGAAGTAGATTGACGGTGTGTGGATGCATTTTTTGCTTAACAGGAACAGCTTGAACATCTTTCTTTCCGCATTTGCACTAGCATGTACACGACGTTCTCGTAGACACGTCTGTGAAATCGGCGTGGACGGAAACCTACTTCTTTACTACAGAAGTCTTTGCTGCGGTGGAGTAACTGGTAGAAATACAGGGTGCAAAGCCCTGTATTTCTTCCGCGCTTCAACGTACTGGGTCTTCTCCGTGGTCTTGATCTCCTGCACTTTTTTTCTTCCAGGAAGGCAACGCACTTCCTACTCCATACCGGGTGGCTGTTTGTGCAATTAATGCACTTTGTAGACCCTGGCATGAAACGCCGGGTTCGTGTGCCTCCTTCCCGCACTTCCCGCATGATCCCGGCCCTTACAGGATGTTGTGTTATGTCCAAATCTCTGGAATTTGACACAGCGCACAGGATTTGTTATGAAGGGATGTACCGGCAGATTAAGCCATCCAGCGGTTAGATATTTTGGAATCTGAGGATAGTCATATGTCACGATGAAGGAACTGGTCTTCTGCAGTACACCATTAACCTTCCTCATGATTTGACTGACCTCAAACACGTGTTCAGCCTCCCATTCTGCAATGTTTGTCAGTTGCCATATGCATAATGTCCATGCAACTTACGACCATTACCGCGATTAAGTTCAGCATGGAGCTCGCACTTCACAGGGAACTATCCCAAATACATTTAAAAAAGTGCCAACGCTTGCGTGTTGGTTTTTGTCTCCAACAGCATTGATCCATTATACACCCTTTCATTGATTTCAGCGTTCCAACTAAACCCTGAAACCCTTTGTAAATATAGAACGGGGATACTTTCTCAAGTGTCCCGTCTATACGTGCCATTATGACGAAAACATTCTCGTGAGAAATGTTCTGTTTCTCTACTGTTTTTGTTTCTGTAGCTGGAGGGTTCTGAACCCTCGGTCGCTTCGGAGACGTTTGGGTGGAATACTCACCTTGGTGCGTACCCACTCCGCAAGGCGGGGGAATCGAAGCATCTGTCATCTTGTCCCACGAGTTCGGAGGAAATAAATGTCTGGTGACGTGGAGCCCCCACATCACGCCACTAAGCCTCATTCAACTGAGGTACGACTGTTGCCCCAGAGGTTGTCCGGTAGCGAGTGTTTATCTTCAACACCCAATATAGAGGTTTATAGACGTTTAATCCTTCCTCGAGAAAGAAAGAAAGAAGGAAAGAAAGAAGGAAGGAAGGAAAGAAGGAAGGAAAGAAGGAAGGAAAGAAGGAAAGAAAGAAAGAAAGAAAGAAAGAAAGAAGGAAGGAAAGAAAGAAGGAAGGAAAGAAAGAAGGAAGGAAGGAAGGAAGGAAAGATTGAAGGAAGGAAAGATTGAAGGAAGGAAAGATTGAAGGAAAGAAAGAATGAAGGAAAGAAAGAATGAAGGAAAGAAAGAAAGAAGGAAAGAAAGAAGGGAAGAAGGAAAGAAACAAAGAAAGAAAGAAGGAAAGAAAGAAAGACAAGCAAAGTGTTATATCTGGTATCAATCTATTTCTAACTGATGTAATTTATTTATTCTTCATTAATATCACTAGAATTAGCCTTTAGTGTTATTCGTTCATATTTTATACAATTGTTTTCTATAATTCTTGAATTTCGATTGACATATGAGAATAGTATAAAAGATTTGCAAATTATGTGAAATTACAAATCACTTCATGCCAATGTGCTTTGAGTTCTTTACGCCACTGCATAAAGTTAAAAAATTATAGGAATATTTATAAGTAAATCCTGATTCGAATTTTTAAAAATCCATACGATATCTTCCGAATTCTATGATAGAAACAAAAAATTTTTATAGTAAGGTGCATACTTTTTTAGAGAAACTCTAATATCTTTTATATTCTCTAGGAAAGTGCTGTGAGTCACCGAATCTTGAGATGTCATTTAAATATAGAGAGTGGTAAAATTTATTGAAGTTGAGAATATACAGAATATTTTTTGTTATGGATGTCCAAAACGTGTATAATAAAAATTTACAAAATATTTCTTTAATAGCAACGTAATGAAATATTTTCTTTCGTTACGATTTAATAGTGGTATGTTTGCTAATATTAGTCTTCTATTGGTTTGTCAAATAACGAAGCAGTTTCAAATTTTCCTCCGATTGGTCTAGCTTCTCCCCCGTCGTAGGGACGTGACGTTGCAAACCTAACGGTTCCAAATCTCCAAGAGCGCGGGACATAGGATATTTTCCTGAGCCCTTTCATATTTCCAGGAGTATACATGCTGCGTTGCCTTCTATCCGATATACCGGCTGTTGGCAACGCTAAAGCGATAAAACGTAAAAAATAATGTAAGTTTTTAATAGAGGAAAAATTGTATAATCGGTTTTGCTTTTAGTTAGGTTACAAGTTATGGCATAAGTTATGTATTAAGATGAAAATGTGATTAATCATAAGAATGAAGACGTGATTAACAATTATTCTTGGTTCTTTTTAACTTAATCTGTGAAAGGATCGCACTACAATAACTAGTAATATTACGTGACATCATCTCCTTTCGTGACCGGATATCATTCTTCACATTTTCATCTCATTTTCAGGAGTTAATCGAGAACAAAAATGTATTCACATATGTGTGTAGAATATGTAAAGCAAACATATGAGGCACTGATATTAAATTTAAGCTTATGATGTATAATAACTTCTTTTGAATGTAAATTATTTTCCAAACATCGTTGATGTATTCACAAACCGTTGTCAATTATGTATTTGAGATGATTACAAAGATTTTACCTCAAATAGCCTCGAATACATTTCATCGTATTTTCTAATGGCAAAGTATAACTCATTAATTTATATTTAAGTTTATTTAAAATATGATCTTATTACAGATGTTTAGGTGAAAAATGTCTCCGCGTTTCATTTCATTGCTTTGTAATTCCATAAGCATAGGACATTAAAGAAATATATCCTTTATCACCAGGATATTTTTGTATTCTGGCTATAGGTTTTATTTAATTTGACGTTTGTGTTGTAACTAATGCGCCATTCTTGAGGATATATCTTCCAAGAATTGTCCATTTTTTTAGAATACATCCTGCAGTAACATAACATTTAATGTAGATATACTCAGTTGCAGAATATTTCCTAATGCATTTAACAATTTGTCTGACTTATTTTTAGTATTCTCTTGGAAGATCGTTTTAACCGGTGTGAAAGTAGATTTTGAGATTATCTGAGAAGATAAGATATTGAGTAGATCTGAGAGTTTATTGGAGAAAATAAAATATTTTCTCGAATATAAGACTTGTAATCATTCATAATAATGTAATATAAGAGTTTGCTTTGTGAAACAGATGTAAGTAAAAGATAAAAAATCTGCTTTAGTTTACCGTGACTATTCAGAATTTTGGGAGAGAGAATGTCAACAAACCCTAGAATTAGTTCTGTAGCTAAACGCTACACTGGCGAGTAGAGGTACTTCACTTAATTGCTGTACTCTCGGAAGTGAGTTTTGAAGAGGGAAGCGAGAGAACTTCTACCACCAAGAAGTGGCTCCTTATTCTTGTGGACTTGGCCCGGCACAATAGCTGCCAACCGCTTCAACTCTCGTTCAGCAGATTGCCACCTGTGCTCAGTCTAATCGTGATATTGCATGCAAGAGAGGCACCAGAGGACGTCACAAAGCTTTAGATAGGATGACACTTTAATGTACTTAATGAAATTTTCTTCAGCTTGACAACACTCTCTGTTTCACGAGTTGAATCATGTTGCAGTATGGCCTAAATTTGTAGTTTGACCATTTATGGTATATATACATAACTTGCTATCCACACTATAGTATTCCACGAAAGATACATCATTTGCATATTTAGTAATCATTTTGGGAAATAATGTAGGAGTCGTGTAGCGAAATTTCGTGTGGTCCTCGGAATTGGCCGAAGAGCGCTAGAGCTACAGGCGCCACTCTGGAAGAATGAAACAAAACCTCGCTCTTGAGGATACTTCATCCGGTTTTTCACTCCCAACACTTGCACATCTTGCTACTGCCCTACGCTTTCGACCTCCCTTTTCTCACAGTTTCTTATTTAACCCACAAGAACACACATCACATGGCGTGTTGTACTTCCATTTATTGTTTTTCACATGCAATGGAAGAACTCTACCTAATATTTCACACTGCAAACAGCATCGAGTATAACTTTCTTCGACAAAATGTTCCTTCTTGTTCTTACAAATAAAATACATTAATTTCACGTTCATCTGCTCATTATTTTCATAAAAAAACAACATTGAGATTAGTTGTTATATTACTATAGTAATATAGAAACCATCTCCTTTAATACTATAGTAATCTATTGACCACACACAGTAAATTTCATGTGCGAAATAAATACTCTTTATAAACCAATGAGACAAAAGCATTTCATCTTTTAAGTTATTTTTTTAGGGAAACATTTGGTTCTACCAGGATTAAACGAATTAATTAAAACTGGAAAACGAGAGAAAACATAAACTATATTCCCTTCGAAATTAAACAAAAAAACGTAAGAAACCATAAGACGTAAACAGCAAATTCAGTGCTCTTATAAAGAAAGGATTATAGAGAAATGGATAAGAAATAGGATATAGGTAATGAAAAAGGTCATAAATAATTCCAATAAATTCACTTAGCTGAGGAAGACGCAAAATCCTCGCAATCGAGAACCGTTGAAGTGTAAAACAGAAGGTGGTGGATTAAAGAGGGAGAACCAGGCCAATACATCTGAAGTAGCGATTTAATAGGAAAAATGTTTTTATACATCAGCGATAAGTTATTTACTTGAAATGCATTCATATAATACATCCAGAGAAGCAATTATCAGATAAAATACTCATAAGAATTAATATAAGTTCTGAAATATAATTCCTTTGAACACTACTTAAATATCTTGTATTATCCACTACCTGATTGAAATGCTTACATTCGTTTAAAGAATTCTCTAGCACCGAAGCTACTTTTCTCTATCGAGTGACTTCCATGTAGATGATTTCTGTCACCCCCCCCCCATTCCATTATTTGTTTCTCCTCCTTTTTCTATACATTCCATTTGCTTCTTCTCTGATGTACGTCACTTGTTCTACGTCCTTGCATTCAGTCGATGTGCTGTAAGTCTCCTGTGTTTGCTTGCGACCTTTTAATCCTAAATCTTCCCCATTTATATGTGACTCGTTCATTGTATTTACAGTGAGACTCTCAGTAAACAAGTTCAGGAAACCGATGCAGCATTTGTATCTTTAGAACTACGGTGGTTAGAAATTACCTTCTCTAATACCTGTCCCCCAATTGAAAATACATTTTTATATCAAAAATTAATTATTTTTTTAATGATCCAACTCGTTGACTCAAATTGACCTACACGTTTTATTTATATTTATAATATATCAATTTGTTTATATTGAGTGTTTCTCAACTTCGTAAACAATTATCACTATGTAAGTTCGGGATGAAATTAAATAGTATATACATAAATTCTTACCGTCATGTAAGCTGGAAAGATGTTTTTGTGCCGTATACAAATCTATATATTTGATAGATATTACAAGGAGAGGTCGCGACTTAGGAAATTGACGTCAGGTGTGACTTCGTAGGGTTGTAAGAGTAATCGATCCTTAAAGTAAGAATACGCAATAGCCAGCCAATTCCGAGAAAATAAAGCTCTCATAATTTTCATCTTAATTTATATATTTGTCATGAAACCTTATTCTTCAATGTCGCAGTGGCGTAATCAGTAGCGTACTTGCTTACGAAGCAAAGAACCTTCTTTCTTGTTCTGTTATCCTTTGGGGAAGGTTTTTATAAAAATATTTTTAAATTAATAATTTCAAACTATAGTTATTTCAGAATATTATAAATAAAAGTATAAATATAATTTTTGATAATGAATGAGTTCTTCATGACACGAATTTCTATTCAGCAATCTTTTCTATTGTAATTTGGGAAATATCTTCTCCCATCGACATTGATTATGGTTGATGAAGAAGATTCTGATCCGACCAGTAAGTTCTTTTAGTAATCTTTGGTAATAAACAACCGCATCTTAATGTAAATTTTAAGAAATCACTATAAATTCTTCACTAATTTCTTCTTCAACACTTACTTTATTTGCAAATGATACGACAATATTTAACTCTGACTTTGAAGTTTGAAGAGAACGACAGGACCACGTCTACCTTTACAAAATTCAAAAGTAAACTGACACGTTGTTTTAAGATTTAATTTATGGCGGTAAGGACTTATTATACTATTGGTCACTTGGAGATTTTCCTTCAGTAAGTTAAAGAAAATAAAGTTTTACTGACAATAGGATTTACTTTTGTAATTTGTTCACTGTTGTAATTTAAAATAAATAAAATATTTTAAAATATTATTAAAATCATAGAATCATTTTAATTACAATATTCTGAAATAATTAATTTAATTAAAAATACTTTTACAAAAAGCTATGTACGTGGAGGCTAAGCTTGCTATCGATTTTGCTAGTGCATCGTTTAAAAACAAGGTTTAATGGTAAATCTATAAATTAAGATGAAAACTTTGATAGATTTCTTCCTGGTAGTGGATGGCTATGGCGCTATCTTTGACAATCCGTGACCCTTAGGGGGAAGTGCAATCCTACAAAGCCTCACCTCACAGTCAATTTACCAAGGCGCAATTTCCCCTTGTTTGTCAAAGTTTATATAAGTGAAAGTATTTAAAAGTCCTGATGTATGATAGAACAATAGATTTAAAATTTACCTGTCAACCGCAAATGGAATATGGAGATTTAAGGTTTTCTTGAGAGTTCCGCGCTCTTAAAGAGAAGAATGACTGGCAGGGCCACCCGGTGGTAAGGAAACTACGATATTAAGTATTATTATAATAAATCCATTCATACCAAATCAGCCTTACCTAAAGGCAGTTAATTGCTAATTATGAATTAAGTGCATAAGATCGTGGTGTGAGATATGTTATTTACGATCAATGGAAAAGTGTAATGATGTGGTTCCTGCTATTTCTTTTTCTTCTATTGTCCAAACTTCATCTTTATGCGTGGAACGGACATAAATAGCCCATAAACGGACATAAAAATTCAAATTACCCGGTGATATTGGGTTTGTTCAAGTAGCAAATATTATAATATGACCTATCAACTATGCGGCAACCTTTAAAGTACACTGTATTTCTAATATTTTCCTGAATATTAAATAAACTAACTAAATATTTTTGTAAAAAATATATTCTATTTATTCAAGTACATTCAGAGACTCTTCTCTTACTTGAGCTGTGGTATGTGGTTCTTCTTTGGGAATTCTTACAATTCAATAAATCTAACATGATGAATTTCCTTCTTCCTAAAGATTTCATCGGATTCCTAACACATTCAAACCATTCTTCCCTTCAGTTGAACTGTAACATTCTGCATCTCTTCCGACCGATTGAATTTTACCTGATTCACTGCATCATGGAAAGAAGTCAGCGTTTTTATACCTTCCTTTTATCGTCTCTTTCTTTGCAAAGACTGCAGTTACCGTCTTATTGCAAGGGCGACATACCAGGTCTTGCCAAGCCTGGCCGGGAGAATGCTCGCTTTATGTGGTGATATTCGAAACAGAACGGTGTGCAATGTGTTGCGAGCTAGCGTCAAAATTCCATGCACGCATTATGTCTACAGGAAAGCGCTCGGAATTATTCATAGAGCTCTTTTTCGCGAGATGACACCAAAAAAACAAAATGGCAGGGATACGAGGTTAAATACATGTTTTTGCTTGTCTTTAGAAGTCAACTGCTTCGTTATGTTAAAGAATTGTTTATTTTTGTTTTTGTCGATCTTTTCGCAGGTACCGTGAAACGAGAAAAAACAGACCACGCGTGGATTCGTTGTTTCAAAATACGAATAAATGAATAAAGAAGAGAAAAAGTGAAGCTCGTAATTTTGTTTTATCAGCTTCATTTGTTGTGTAAATCCGGTTTGGTCCCTTTTCAGAAGTTCGTTTATGGTAATTCAATAGAAAGGGACATTTACTTGTTTTAATATGAATTTACATCAATGGAAATTGAGTATATAATTAATAAACTATTTAATTATTCTTAATATATTTTGACTCATTTTTATCATGCTCGTGTTCAATTATTCCCCTATTAATTATATCGCCAGAGTTTGAAGCAAGAATCACAGTTTTGAGAAATATGAATGAAATATATAATTGTTTTTTTGTTTTTTTTCAAATTCCTTTGTATTGCAAATAACATTGTAATCTCAATTTGCATTAAACTCCATAAAGGTTAACATTGTAATATATATTATTTAAATAAAAAAGTCCGATTTTAATTTTAATTAGTGCTATTATGTATCATTAATATTATAAATTTTTAATCTTCCTGAAATGAATCATAGTTTGAAAGAAAATTATCAATAATATACCTGTTTATTATTTCATATGACTGCTGAAGATGACTAATATGAGGTCAAAACTATCTTTAATCATTACTATGAAGAGCTTGAGAAGAACAGTATTATTTTATGAGGCATGAAAATGTCACACGACGTAGTATTGGTGACGGTATGGAATAGTGGCAAACGGTTTTGCATCCTGTTGTCTCATACATTGAAAATTATTTTGTGTTGAACACATGAAAATATGGAGCAGGGGTGCTAGGTATTCGGAGGACTTTTATAGTATAACGTCTTAAATTATAAAATATATTTCGGTAACCATTATTGTACAACCTATCTAAGTTATTAAGTTTTTATTATACTTTTTAATTCACCGTACTACATTCAATAAATTACGTCTCCCATTAGTGTTCTATTATATACGTTACAAGAGACGAACAGGAAATCAGCATTGATCTGCTTTTCGAGCGATCAAAACGGTTTTCTAGGCTTAGTAGCGAGATAGTGAATTTTAAATATTATTTGAATGAATAGCGGGTGTTTTTTTAAATTCACTTACGTATTAGGCTTTTATATATTAATTTATTTACATATTATTACTGTAAGTGCCGTTACAGTAATAAATGCTTACTGAACGTAGTATCATTCGATACGTTACTAGATTCCCTCTCACATTTTGAACGTCAACATTTATCAACACAATTGCTTATTACAATATAGAATGTTTTACTTTTAAAAAGATTTTTCAGAAGTATTTGTCTCCCTCCTCTTGGATATGCCCTGCAGTGGAATTATCGTCAAAATAGAAAGTCAAATCTTACATTGCACAGATTGTGAAATTGTCGTACAAAACTATAATTATCGTACTTGAAGCAATACTGATGGGAGAATCCAGGAGTTTTTACATTAAGGTTATTTTTTAAACATATTTCCAGGCCTTCGACGCGTTGGAGTTAGTGCATCAATATCGCAATAATGTGTAGGTGAAATCACATTAAGTGTATTTCAAATATTGCATAAAGTATGTCTGAATAATTAATTAATGATATTTCATAGAGTGAAAATGAGAAACTGGATCGGGGATCAAACCCAGGGTTCCAGTTTTGCGTGCTTGCGCACTACCACTTCACTATTCCGTTCACCTCCCGACCGCATTGATTGAACGGGATAGTGTAGTGGGAACTCACAAAGCTGAACGTCCCGGATTCGATTCTGGATTCCATCTTCAATTTTTATCTAATATGTTGTCACATTTATTCTCAAAAAAAATATTGTCAAAATTAATTTCTTGTTTTCCACGTGGTCATGTGCAGTTTGTAACTACTGTTATTTTTACAATTAATTTGACAATTTGACTATCCAATATAACATAAGTCCGTTACCTCGTGGTGTGGTTAACCATGACTTATATATGAATGATTCTATAGATATATCAGAGATATCTCCTCTTTTTCGTTTGGCTACATCTTCTAGTTGGAGAAAGCAGCATTAGAGGCAACCGCGGCTTAGGCATCACGCAATTTGTGGGTGACTTGCGTGAACAGATGCTCCATGCCAGCAGTGATGGCGGCAGTTTACAAACATTTGCTGCTGCCCGTCGCTCGCTCGTTTCGATGGTCTGAAAGCCTTTACTTCGCTCTCGCGATCCCATGCAGAGTTATCCATGTGCCAAAGCCCGTATGCTCACTCCACACCTCCGTAACGCCACACCCCCAACGCCGCCCGTAAATACACCTGAAACTGCTCTTTGGCGCCCTTAGCCCTTGCGGAGGTTTCCAGTCGTGAAATTACAAACTTTGTGCGGTCAGTTTTGTGTGTGATTTCGGTTTAACCAGATAGTTCCCGAAATGCTGACACTAGTCGAATCTGCGTGTTCAGTGAGTGTGAGAAAGTTTTGTAACCAGAAGAAAATCATAGTAAAACACATGTAACTTTCATCTATAAACAGTAAAATTGAATGTACGCCGCCCCTACGCAAGAACTTATAGAGCCTGTATAAAAATATCCGCCGCTACCCAAAGGAAAACCAAAAAAAAAAAAAGAAACGGGCCAGGATGGAGATAGAGTTTACGTAGACAACCGAGTGAAGGTTGGGTATAGAAAATACTAAATACATGTAAATAATAAGACACAATACAAGCATGCTGGAAAATAGTTTTTAATTTTTCGCTCTTTTATATATAGTATTCTCTGACAAAATAGCGTTTATGTCATATCACATCAGTATCACAAAATCTTTATCCCAGGTTTCTCTTTCGTTAAACGGGACACAAATAAAAGCTGTTACGAAAACAACATTCTAAGGTCTTCATGCTCAAGACAATCCCAAATGAGGTGGTCACGTTGGTACTCTTAATTCCAAAGTAAGCAAATTGTGTTACGTTTTCCGAATCTTAGTTTATGTTTCCGCATATTTCCCGTAGTCAATATTTTGTAAATATTTATTCCCGTTTACAATACGGTATTATCTTCAGAGCAACCAAACTTTTAAAATTTAAATACGATTTTAGATTAATTTGTTACTTTCACCCCCCAAAAATTCTTGTATATCTTTATTTCGTCACATGTTGGCGATGGTTTATTGTGCTGATGCAATTAATTGTTTCCGTTTTCTACATGTTGATTTTCTTAATTTCGGTTCAGTATTTATTATATGATTTGTAAAATTGTGGTGTCAAATTTCTCAGAAAATTTCGGTCGTAGCACCATCCCAAGATAAATCTTAAAATGAAACTTCTATACAAAAAATCGGATTTTAAAAATAAATATTTGGGGTCCCCAACGTGTAGATTTTGGATAGATACTCTCATTTTGCTTTACGTCTTAAAATTAAGTTCTGAAATTTTAATTTCTGGAACTTTAGAGTTATATTAGGTTAGGTTTAACTTTAAGTTAAGTTTTAGGTTTAGGTTGAAGGATAAGTTTATGGTTAGAGTTAGGGTTAAGTTAGGTATTACCTTGCTCAGTATTAGTTTCTATTTTAGAAATCTTCACCAAGAATTTAAAATTTTAAACTTATTGAAATTTTAAAGTTTCATAGCGATCTCTAAAATGTTTTTAAAATCAATGGTGCGTTTATTTTCTTAAGGAACATAGCATTACGTGCTTGATAAGAAATGAGAGTTTCAATCATGCGAATGAATACAGAAGAAAATAAAAACTCGTTGAGTATTTGTGTTTAATTAAATAGTGAGGTGCTACATCACAATGTTCTTCACCTGAATCTACAGGACCGTTTTTACGAATTCAGGTGATATTATTTTCTGCTTAAGCACAAAACGTTTTAAATATTTCACTTCCTCGAAGCATTACTTCCCTTTGTTTGTATCTGCATAACTTTAAACCATTTGTATAGATTTTTTGAATCTCTTAAAAGCCTATTATAAGTTTCGTTCACATAGTAAAAGTGATAGATTTTTGAAAATTTGATTGTATAGTATTTATTTTTTTACGTAAGCTTACGAATCAATTTTTGAAGTTCTAATATAAAAAGTCTCCACTTAAAGTAACCAATGAAAGAACTTTGATTTCTAAACCGAAATGTGCCGTTCTTTTTCTACTCTATTCTCCGCCTATCACATCCTCCGGCGGTATCGCCCCTGTTCATGCTGCAGCAGTCTCTTTCCCAGTCCTACTACTGTAACTGTTACCATGGCAACCTTCTACTCCAAGAACGGCATTGTTAGCATCCCTACTATCTGTACGTGAGATTGCTACCACAAACGCCGTCGTCGTAGACACAGCTAACATCCTACCCCACACTTCAATGGTCGCTACCTACACAGATCCTGATGCTCCCGTTACCTCAGCAACCCAGTTGTTTCTATGTGCGGAGATATACGCTGTTCATAGCGAACACGCTGGATTGGTTAATGTGCTGTTATATGAATTCCTATGAGTTACGGAGGGCACACATGATTAAAAACATGAAATGAATGACCTTTTGAAAGATCAAAGGCAGTTATTTTCATCTCACCCAAGCATTAGCTTATGAAAACTAATTTAATTTTTCTATAGAGAATATATTTTACATTATGTGGTGGAAACAACATAATACAATATATCAGCGCAAGATATCTTTAACAAACGTTCGGTAAAATCTTCTCGTTCGGAAATCTCCTAGGAGAATTTGAGCAAATATATTTGACCACATTACCGAATGGGTCAATGGCAAAAGAGAAACCTTGTACATTGAAAGATACGAGATTTTATGTTTAAGAAACCCTTTTACTCTTAATTGAAAATTAATTGAAAATGTAATAGCAATTTTTGCGTTCACTATGAAATGATCATGAGCATTATTACTTCTCCCTAAAACTGATTTATTTCGGTCAGAAGGAATTTTCATATAATGCATTAAAAATGAAACGTTAGTAATTTTTTTTGCCAGAATGAGTGCTAATTTTTCAAATAAGAGAAATATATTGCGTTGGGGAAGTACTAAGATTGCGTTTCAAATTTACATGTTTCGTAGAATAGGTTTTCAAACAGGTAATATGAAAATGAATCTTTGTTTGTGCAATGGAAACATTGCAAGAAGACATCAAAGAAAACTAGATGTAAACGTGAATCAAGTCAAAGCTTACCGCTAGAAACGTATCAAACTATTTGTACAAATACCAGAAGGACCAATTCATAGTAAGTAAAGTTTGTAGTCGAGATCAAATAAGACAAATCTTGCGTGAGTTCTGGCTGTTACGAATGTATCCTATCAAATTTATCTTCAACACGTCACTTCACTCAACTCCTCTGGTAGGACTACAGTCCCTGTCAAAAATATTCGCTTTAAGGATACAATAGAAAGTGTTACCAACTTCATATAAGGAAAAACATTCATTTGAAAATCTTTATTGGGGTGAATAATAGAAAAATGCAAACTAGACATTGAAATATATTTTAATTGGTAATTTCACGTTCAGAATTCATAAAAATTTGTTAGAAAAAAATTGTTAAATAATTTATGTTAGTAAAAACATTCGAGAATGAAATGTTCGCGTAAATTAAATGAATCTTCGGTTTAATTCAGTAAAATTACACATTTCGCGGTTAGAATACTTCTTTGTTGAAGATGTTCGTTTACAAACGAGAAGAGCATATTTTTTAATAATGCATGCTCTCTCTTTCATAAAGAAAATTTGACTTCAATTCGATTTGACAGGGATTGCTTGTGAACTACATAAAATATTTTTATTTAAACATTTTTGATGAGTTTTGATAGGTGAAAAGTTTCATTTTTAGTGCAAAATAAATGGTTCATTTACGCACGATGGAATTTCGTGTCAATGTGATAACAACGGTTACAAAACATAATCGTAAGAGAAAGGGCATTTCTCTTGAACTAATAGGACTTTTAAAAATGACTGCTATACTGGAAAACAACTCACTATTTTATTTAATTAAGTTTATATAATTTATAATGTTACAGGCACACTATCAATAACTGTAAACCACCTAGTCATGAATATTCATTATTAAACGTTTATTCATTAAATAAGTGTTATATTGCGCCGATAGCGAAAGTTAATGAGTTATAGAATGAATGTAATGATTAAACAAAGAAATCAATATAAATTAGATAAGAATAATAATTCTTGAATATGCTGTTTAACATTGCAAGGGCTATATAAAGATGAAATGTCTAAAACAATTAAAACACTTGAATTTTTATCCCATACATAATTACATATTTGTATTATTTAAGAATGTGTATATTAATCATCACTAGTAGAAATCCATTTTAAGGTTAGAATCTCCAATTAGAGGCTTACTGGTGTTGATGTTGTCAAGCAATAGTAAATGCTGAATATAATCCACCCTTTACTATTGAAAATGAACTTTTCCACGCTGATATTTATTCAGCGTCACGTATCTGTTATAGACTCTGGTACCAGTCTGATATGTCCATCTGTCAAGAACAAAACTCATTCCACTTTAGCGACTTTTTCGGAGATAAATCACATTTACAAACACGAAACTTCGATTCGGATTGTCACAATTCACAGAGTTTAAGAAACGAATAACCCATTGATCATTTTATTTTATTTTTGGTATTTACCACTTAAAAACATGTTTTCATATTATAATAATAAAAATAATTAAAGCAATGAAGAAAAATAACTGGCGTATAAAAGTTGAGAGTAACTTCAAACTGAAATTTGTAATGCGGAGTATTATGAAGTACCTCTTATAAATCCACCATCCAACATTTTACAAACAGAAAAATCTGATAAATGAAGCATATACATAATTTTTCTAATGTTGTTTACTCATTTATATACCTTTTTTACTTTTTACTCTTTTATATACTCTTTCGTACATTTTTAAAAATATAATGTAAGAAAAACTCATGATGACTTTACAATTTTTATCTATTGCAGGTAATGGAAAACGAACGAACAAAGAAAGACGAACCCGTGGAACCGAGCGATTTGTTAATAAGACAAATATAATTATGCATTGTTTTAAGTTTTCTTACACAACTTTAACATTAAACTTGTTGATAAAAAGAGTTTATTGCCAAATAGTTTATCCAAATATGTCAAATTAACAATTTCTTATTCCTTTAAGCTACTATTAATTTTTCAGAATATTGTTAATTTACGTTGCAACTATTAAAATATTCTCTTGCGTCAGTGTGATGCGTCGATAACGAAACAAATATGTGGCTGGGGTGGGATGAGGGAGTTATTAGTGAACTTGTTCCATAGATCCTGCATTAAAAAAGTAAAATTTACTGCCTGAGTCATATTAAATCAATTTAGTAGTAGTATGAAAATGAGATGTCATTATTTTATTTTAATGTATTTTAGTTGCTTGAAAAATAAAACTAGACATTGGTGTGGTACATCTGATTTAGTACTCCGCAAATTGCTTTCATGCATTGGTAGAATAAAGAAAAGATGAATTCTGACATTCTTTTTTATTTCTGAAGCGAAGTACTAAATATTATTTCTAATTTGCTCTTACTACTTTTATAAAAAATACTTTGCTGTAAAGCATAGAGCCTTGAAAGAAAAGAGTTGAAAAAACACGGAATAGAATTTCTCCTTTCACATCGTCTGCCAACAAATTTTAACTTTCAAACAATACTCTATTTCTTAATCAGTATATTCAGAGTCTTATACTTGAACAGTGCACCAAGAGGTTGAGTAGAATTGGATGTACCGTTGATCAGAAATTCAGCGTGGTATGGTTACCACCAACCTCAAGACAAACATTGAATATGTAATGCAGGTCTTCGCGCATTCACGTGAGAATACAACGAAAGTTTTTGAATCTCTTGGGTCGTTACTGTAACTTTTGCAACTTGATTCTACGCCTGCCACATGGATCACACCTTCAGATTTTACGTAACTCTATAGGGCAAGTCCATTGTATTCGTCTAGTCTCGGGAGTGAGACCATTTGAGAATTTCTTTTCCCAAATATTTGGTCCAAATAACTCGCTAGATACGACAAAAAGATACTCAAACATTTTTATTATTTTTGTAACGTTCGGGTAACTGTACCAAACATGAAAGGTAGAGATCCAGACAATGGGGTCCCTCCTTCACATTGATCTCTGGGGAAAAAAATTCCGTGACGTTCCGTATTGGTTCTTTTGATTTCAAAGGTGCAAGTTTTAACGCACCTACGGAGTCATTCCGGGAAAAGCAGGATGACAAAAGGTTGTGAAAGAACATTTGGAACAGGTGACGAGAACTCTAATTACAGTAAATGTGTGAGTTGTCATCAATAGTGTATTTAGGTATCACTATAGTCTCCCTGGCAAATGAATGATATATCTACATTTGGTGCTTTCATTCACACAACGCAATCTGAAGCGCTGTAAAAGTTAATCCTCTGTTGCTAACAGTTCCCGAACGTTACGAAGTGACTGGAGAAACTCGTTGCCGTAGAGAGAAGAAGAGTAAGAGAAGCAATTGTGAGAGGAAGAACGAGTTTGAGTCAAAAGTTGGATTTGTTTATTAGTTTGTACGTAATTTTTTGTAATACGATATGATATGAAATTGCACTTCGAACACATTGTTCTTTCCACAATAATGCAAATTATATCAAACTTTCATTTTAATATTGATTGTTGAAACTTTCGTTCATGAAAGAACAGTTGACATTTGCGTTGTTTGAATGGATATCATCCTTCATATTTGTTACTTGCTGTGGAACGGTGAACTACTCCTCAGTTATCTCCTTCTGGGCCGGTTAGTTTCATAAATTCATTCCTGCGCGTAGTGTTTATTTCTATTCTCGGTTTAGCACAATCGTAATTAATTTCAACCGCCTCAGCTGAGCCAACTTAGGTGGCATTAGCTGAGCACAAGACGTCAATTAACACATTATCGTCAACCCATAAATGGGTCCCGTTGATACGTCAACGAACGCTATTCTAGGTTTCGATTAATTTCAACCACTATGAATATGAATTTAGTTTATTTTTCTGACTAGAATTCATGGAAGAAAGAAAAAAATATTTACATTCCCTGACTCCTAAAGAGGAAATACTTTTCAAATATTTTTTCAAGAAAGGAAATGAAGTGAGCATCACATGAAGATGTTGAATTGAGTTTCTATAAGTCTACGACGTAATTGACAACGAAAGTCCGACTGGAGAGGTTTCCTAAGATTTAGAATAAAAAAGCATGGTGAAATTAAAATGTTAAAACAACATTATTTAACATATTAAGAGGCTGATATAAATCACTATATGTTGTTTGGAGTAGGTACTAGTTCACTACCCTGGGGGTAAATTAACCCTAATAAAGTAATTGTAAACTGTTTTAAATTTTCATTTGAAGAAATTCCTACACCAACATTTCCTAATAATTTAATACAAATCTTGTAAGAGTTAAGTCAACATATTTTGTGGCATTAATATTTAAACACCAAATAATGTGTGTATTAATGTCAATAAATTAAAGTAATTGGAATTTTAAATTGTCGTAAGAAAACTTTCATTGTGTTAGTACGCTCATAATAATAATCACACAAATGTTCAATGTAAGATCTAACATTTATATTAAGCTCCATTGATCCTGGTTCTAAATATGAAAACGTTGTGACATTTACATGAAACTGTAATACATCGAATTATAGTGAAAGAACAGTGAACGTTAATTTTTTTTCAGTCATTTCAGTGAAACGAAATAATATTTCTCAATGTAATATTTTACATTGTAGTATCATTCCTATACGTAAATTTATTTCTACTGGTGCTTTAATAATTTTCATAATAAAAATATTTTTAAAGTGTCGCTTTGTTTATAAAAAATATAGATCTCAAGTAGTGTCCAAAATTACTAATTATTGAGAGCAAATAACTCTTTAAAAATTTATGCAATTGATAGGGGATAGAATGGTAATTGAATCTAACTCTCAGGTAGATCGCACTTCATTGGACATCAAGAGATCGCTTCCCACCGTTCTATAAACTATTACTTCATTCCCCAGTTTGAAACTCCAATTTCAACATATTCCTTTCCTTCCACCTTTATCATCTGATCCCTTGTGTCGTCCATGTTCCAAAGCTGGTCTCTCGAGGCGATCGCATTGATATATTGCAGCCAACCCATAAATGGGTATGTGGGAGTTACCACATCCTATTCTGCTCCGTCCCCCACACCGTTTCCTCATTCAATGCCCGGTGCCACATTCCATGTTTTGTCTCTGTTGCTGCTATTTACGCGGAAAATGCACCGACGCTTCCGAACGTTACTTTATATATATATATATATATATATATATATATATATATATATATATATATATATATATATA
>NNCF01127365.1:404503-486985 GCA_002313205.1 Laupala kohalensis
CTTTTATATTCTTGGGCAGGGAATTATATAGAACGATTCCCGAATGATAAGGTCCTTTTTGGCAAAGAGTGGTTGACACTCTAGGGCGATGAATATTACTACTATTGCGTGTATAGTGTTCGTGAACGAGACTGTTTCGTATAAAGCAAGGGTGGCGCTGTTATAGGATTAGCTAAGTTATTTATCTGTAGCCACTACTAACGCTGTCGGAATTTTGTATTTGTTTTTATTATCACTGTCATTAGTAAACAAAACCTACCGTTCTTCATGCCAGATGTTGCAATCAAGCCTTATCCAATATTCCTCGTCCGGAAGCAAGGTTTTTTTTACCATTGTTTGTACTAACGACGGTAATTTGTTGTTTTAATTCATGAAACTAAAAACTGAGAAGTAGCTGTTCTGGAAATATAGGAATTATCGATATCTTTTCGAAACTTTTTGTATTAAGTATACGTAAGGGAATTACAGGGGAAAAATTAGTCTAGTTTAAAGTCTTATACTCGGAATATTAAGAAACAGGGTATTATTATTACTATAATATTGTTGAAATAATAATAATTATTGTTATTATTATCATTAAATAGATTTTTGCTGGCTTAATAGCAGTTTAATTTCATTTATTGACTTATAAAAACAAGATGAATAATACTGTAGTAGGTTAAGAAGCTTGCGAACAATGTTGCAAGTTGTTATTATTATTATTACTGTGGTCTCTAAGAATTGATAACAATTAGATTCTTAGAACCCTGAGAATCGGGATAGATTAGTATAATATACTTAAATAATAATTTGGTATGTAATATCGATCAACAGCATACACAAATTGAACAATATATTAATAGCGACTGTAACTAAATCGAAAATAATAAATATATTTGGAATGCATTTGAACGAAGAGTATTATACAAATAAAATAATTCACGTAACGACAGAAATTATTGGAATATCAATATCTTTAAAAAAATTAGAAATATATTTATTTTCTGTAAACTAAATAAAATCAGAAATACTTTCTTTCAGTATTTTTCTTTTACTTTATAATTACATGTAATGTAGACGAGATAATAAATTTAATAAATTTATTGTCAAAAAACAGTACAAACTGCGTATGACCACATGGAGAGAAAAAAACTAATTTGCTCTCCGGAAGCAAGCAAGGGACCATCCCATCAATTCCGATCAAGGGCCCAAAGGCAGAGGCGGATTCAAAAAAAATTCAGCAAAAACTCCTAGATAAGATAAAAAGTTAGCTGCGGGTTATAATACTAATAGAATGTCAATATGTTTGTAATTTTAAGCAAAAAATTACATGTACAAGTTATTATCGAACTATATATTATTCGGAGTATAGTGTTTATAAATCATAAGAATTGAAATAACACTAAATTCACGATTTATTGTTACAATAAACACGCCCCTAGACAAAGCCTAGAGAACCTGTATGATAAATCCGCCTCTACCAGAAGGAAAAACGGAGAAAAACCCGGGCCAGGATGGGGCTACAGAATTTATGTACACAACCGTGCCAAAGTTGAGTACACATAAAACTAAATTAATATGAGCCATAAGACAACACAATCATGCAAGAAAATAGTTTTTGAAATTGTTATAAGTTGTTTAAAAAGTACTACAGCAATGGCGTGATAAAGCACAAGACGAATTTAACTTTTGTTAAAATCAATAAATTCTTTTACAGTGTAGAAGCACTGGTGCAGGAGGTAGTTTTTAACCGCGGATTTGAAGATATTCAATTTCATAATATCTTTTATATTCTTGGGCAGGGAATTATATAGAACGATTCCCGAATGGTATGGTCCCTTTTGGCAAAGAGTGGTTGACACTCTAGGGCGATGAATATTACTACTATTGCGTGTATAGTGTTCGTGAACGAGACTGTTTCGTATAAAGCAAGGGTGGTGCTTCAGTAATTCGGTCTTAACAAACACGACCGTTTCATAAATATAAATGCAGGGAAGTGTTAAGATATTTAATTCCTTGAATAAAGGTTTACAAGAGTTTCGGGGGTGAGATTTACAAATTATCCGAACTATCCTCTTCTGAATTCTGAAAGTTTGAATACTCTGACCGGAATTACCCCAGAAGGTAATGCCGTAACGTAAATGGGAGTAAACGTTTGCAAAATATACGCAACGGGAAATACGTGGACTAACTGCGTTAACTAAGATTCGGAATGCGTAACACAATTTGCTTAATTGGGAATTAAGATTGTCAATGTGACAATTCCATTTGAGGTTGTCTTGAATATGGAGACCTAAGAATTTTGTATTTGTAACAGTTTTTAATTGTGTTCCGTTTAAAGAAAGAGAAACCTGGGGTAAAGATTTTGTGATACTATTGTGAAATGACATAGACACTGTTTTGTCAGTGTTTACAATGAGACGATTTGCATGGAACCAAGTCGAAAGGTTAGACAAAACTTTTTGAGCATTGGCGTGTTTACATAGTAAATTAGTGTCATCAGCAAAAAGAACCATTTTGCAATCTGATGTGGATGATGACATGTCGTTCACATACAATAAAAAGAGTATAGGGCCGAGAATTGATCCTTGGGGTACTCCGCAAGTAAGTGGCTTTGTTTCTGAAAGACAACGCTGAAGTATTTTATTTTTAGTATAGGATATTTCTACCTGTTGATATCTATCTTTTAAATAAGAAGTTAGCCATTGATGTGAAAGTTCACGAATGCCTAAAGAATGCAATTAGGAAAGGAGAATTCTGTGATCGATGACATCGAATGATTTGGATAAGTCAAGCAAAAAAAACACCCTGAGGATTTTCTCCACGGTCTTCGTTTAAGAAGGAAAATGTGGTAACTTCGTTTGAGAAGAAAAATATGCCGCTTGTAGTGGAAAAGGATTTTTTTAAACCGTGTAGATCGTCAGAGAGAATGTTATCTTTATAATAAAAAATCTAGAAGACGCTTATACAACATTTTTTCTAGAATTTTTGAGAAAGTGGGTAGTAGAGATATTGGTCGGTAATTTCCAATATTACGTTTGTTACCTTTCTTGTGTAAAGGTTTCACTTTAGCTCTCTTAAATATGTTGTGAAACACCCCTTCCGATAAAGATCTATTAAAAATATTTATGAGTGGATTTAATATAGCACGGGACGAAAATTTAACAATGAATTCGGGTATATCATCTATGCCTGTTGAAAATTTGTTTTTTAATGAGCTGATGATTCTCATGACTTCACTGGCGTTAGTTTCGGAAGTGAACATAGAATTGAGTACGTGGGTGGATAGAACTGGAGGACATTGTTCTGGATATATTGATTTCGTTATTTTACCTACTTCTGAGAAGTAAGAATGAGACAAATTTCCGATGTCCTGTGGATTTGATATGATTTTTCCATCATTTACTAGAGAAATATTTTTTTCGCGATATTCAGAAGTTGACGTGTAATTTTAACAATATTTCACATGGCTTTCAACCGGTTGTTCGATTTTAATACCTGCCTGTCGTTTTCCATTACTTTATCTGCATTGACTATTTTTCGAAGAATAGACTTATATTTACGAAAATAATCATGGAATTAGAGTGGTTGGTTATNGTATCCGGCGATAAACACTTCAGAGAGATACGAGATTCCATTGTTGACTATAATTTGATCTAGCAATGTTTGAGATGAGCCGCAGAGGCGAGTGGGGTCGTTTATCGTAGTAATAAGGTTGAAGGAGTCGATAAGATTCTTGAATCGATTAACTGGTGAGGATGTACTCAAGAAATCGATATTGAAATCATCACATATAACGATAGCTTTAGTAGATTTATGTGTGATATGTTTTAAAACAATTTCGAAAAAATATGTCAAGATCTGATTGAGGAGGTCTATAAATACACAAAACAACAATACCGGTGTCAGTCAGTTTAACTGCAGAAATTTCGAACACACTATCTACGCAGAAGTTCTCGTAGCCTGTCAGTGGAGAAGATAAAATATCATTACGAACGTAGATACACGTACCTCCGTGGGGAGTTTTGACTTTAAAATTTTGCCGACAGTAAGAACTTGCTAAATAATAATTAGAAATAGCAGTATCGTTGATGTTGTTAGTTAGCATTGGCTAATGCTCTGTGAGGCATGACATTTCAAACAACAGGATCTCCTTATGAAAAAAATATCTCCATATAGTATAAACCATACTTTTTACCAAATTGTATATTAATATATGAATTACTATGTATTGTTACAACATGTCTAGTAATGTTAGAAACGTTTCGGAACAAATTGTAATACGCAGTTCAAGTTATAGTTTTCGTATCAATAAATGTCCTTTGAATTACATTAATTTCTGGCTACGTGCAATGAAAGAACGCGTTGTAGCTTTTATGATGCAATGTTATAATAACACTATGGAAGATTAAAACGCATTTGTGATTGCTCGAAAAAAAAATGAAGTAAATAGCCATTCCTGTTCCTGGAAGTGGTTGAGATGTGGAACAAACATTGTGTAGATGGATCTTAATTCTCTCTGAAAATATTGTTAATATCTTAGTTCTCTCAGTAGTACGGAACATTTAGAGCATTGTGATCTGAGAAGTTTCTTACGAGATAAAATCACAGAACGGATAACAAGTAAGAAGGAACAAGTGGACGGTGTCTTAACAAATAACTTCGTGTTATGCGATGCAAGGCTGCCAACTTCATGGAAATGCAGTTGGTAGATTGGCAGACCATCTAATTTCGAGTCAATGTAACAACGAACGCATCGAATTAATTGTTCGTATTGAGGATTAAAATAAAAATCTATACTAGCGTCCTCTCCTCTATAATAGGCAATATGTCAATAATTTCATAAATTGTACTCACACTCAACCATCTGAATTAAATCTTCACAAATTTGATTATGTTGTCAGTTATTAAGACTCTGAAAATTTATAATTTATAAGAAATCATTTCATTATAATAAAGAGGAATGATAAAAATTTAATATAAGAATCATAGACGAAAAAAGAAGAAAGAATGAGGAAGAATACGAGTAAGGGCGTATTTTACTGACTGGAAGAATTTACCGCAATTCTTTAGAAATAAACTCTCTTTGTGAGAAACCTAATAATGAAATGTTAATAAATTACGGCTAATCCAAACAATAAATCTTTTATCAATGATTTAGTCCTTTCTATTGAGTACAAACTAAATCCACAAGTTGATCACTTAACATGAAGGCGGGATATAAAAGAAATGTAAGATATGAATCAGGTAAGAAGCATTTATGAAGGGAAATTATGGAAAATTATAATTTAAGTTTAACAACACTAATATATTGAAACAAAAATTTCTTTAGTGAAAAACTCTTCGTGTTTACACAAATTTTCAAACAGTTTAGAAATTGATCATGAATGTTGTGGAACATAATTATATTTGAGTGTGACAGAAAAAAGACGCTTGTTTCTTAATATTCAATGTGTATCAAACTTAAGGTAGACTCGGCAATTAACGCCTACTGTTAAAGAACACCCGCACTATACGAAACATACCATTGTATCGTATATTGCCAGTGACGTACCATTCCTCAATGACTTGTTTAAAGTAATCTTTTTGAAAATAGAAAATAGCCATTATGATATTTTTACAAAATAAAATGCTGCATGAAAGATAGCTTAAAAAGTTTAAAAAAATGTTTTCATGTTACGTTGCGTGTGTTAAGAAGTTCGTATTTCTTAGCTTTAATTTTGGTTTGTTACATTCCTTTTGCTTTCTAATAAACAAATTTGTACGTGATTTTTGTATTTTATACAACGTATGGTCCTTCTGAATGTAAATTAACATCTTGCACCTTTTTAGCGAACAGGCGGTAATAAACACTCTATTTTTAATTAAGAGCAAGACTTCATTAAATTTTTCATAACGTTATCATAAACGATTTAAAAACTCATCTAAACAGTGTTGACAGAAAAAAAAAGTTGTTTAAAGTTAGGTGGGTGTTTTTTTATATCTAGGGTACCTTGATTTAACTTTTTGAATAATTTATTAATTTAAAAAATCCAGTAGTTATCTACTTGTAATTGTTGCCAGAGTAAAATAGTAACATGTAATCTAAAACGACTTGAATTACTTTCATAGAATTTAAATGAAAGTTTAACATTCTTCTTGGTTAATTCAACATGTTAAATCGTGTAACAAGCTATCCCGTGTAAATGGACTTGACTGACCATCTTTTGTGAATGCACGTCCAGGGTTGGAGTCTGGTGAATTGTCACCATTTGTGATATTCCCTGTGGGTATATCGTAGTTTGCACGGTCCTCCACAACATGTCGTGCATAATGGATGAGCGGCCACAGATTTTACCGTCGCCACATCTGTCAGCGCGTTGGTGCCTCCACATCCCACGAAAGTTGCACTCAAAATAGAAAAAAGGTTGGAGGAGAAAGGTAACAAACGTACTGCTTGAAGTCTGGCATATGGAACTGGATAGATCAATTATAGGCAGAGAGTTATTAAAGTTTGTTAAAATGTTCAATTTGTGAAACTAAATGGGAATGTGATTATCCTACAATTTTCCAGTAGGAATTTCTATTGCCCATCCCCCACATCCATCATAAGACTCTCGTTTTCTATCGTGTTAAAATTTTACAATTGTGGGTCCTTCGTTTTATAAATTTAAGAAAGGTGAAAATTGTTTTTATTTGGACGATTTTTATAGATGTTACAAGCGTGTTGATTAACTTGCACCACAGCTTGGTCTTCAAACAAAGACGAAGAACGCTATATACATTAGATTTAAAAAACTCACCCCATCCCCTATTTTCCACCCCTTAATACATTGTTTTAGTAATTATTGATGAAACTTTACACATTTGTCGTTCAAAATAATGAGGAAAATGCTCATTAATCAAAAAGTTCACATTAATCCCTCGAGGTGGCGTGGGAAGGAGATGATTTTTAAAAAATTATGCAAAATGTTCATTATTAATATCTAATCCATAGTTTTTGGTATCGATGAGATAAATAGTAATACTATCGACACCGTTCAAACAAAAGTTCATTTCACGTGGGGGCAAGACACACGTACAACCCTTAGAAGTAGGTGAGATGTAAAAATACTAAAATGAGACAGATACGAGCGTCGAAACCATGGTTCGATGGACGAACGGAGAAATTAGTATATCACTCTTTGCACTATCTGTCATTGTTGTACGAAATATGAAATCTGTCTGAACCCCGAATATATCAGTTTTATCCTTTTATTTCAGCATATTCTGTAATGTTTTGACTTTTGATCATATTTTAGATGTTATATCTTAGAGGGTGGTTCATAGTGGTTCGTAATTTTTTAGAATTTTAATCTTTGTACCATAAAGTATTGTTGTATGTACATGAAATCTCTAATAATTCTAAAAAAGATCTGTACTAAAATGGTAAGGCGATTTCAGTTTTTATGCAAAGTTTATGATTTTATTTATATATCAAACAATCATACTTCTTAAGGATTTGCACAATTTTATTCGTAAAACTCTTTTAACAAAGCCATATTAAATTTACAAACAGTTATGTTCATTCACTTTCTGTAGAAACTTTTAGAGATCTAATAGGTACAAAATAGTATTTTTTTTCATTTCCATAAAGTTCATCTGCTCTTTCAATTATACGTGAAAATAAATCGAATAATTAATAATCTATGGTGGCGATGTTTCTTCCAGACATTATAGAAAAAGTGTGTTAGCTTGAAAACAGAAAATTTTAAGTTTGATTTTTGGACTTTTGCCCTGCTAGAATCCCATTCTATCCCAGTGTGCGGCATTGGTAGTATAATTACACTCCTCTCACACCTTGAGAACTATACATCGGATACAAATCAAATCAAAACGATATCAGAAATGAACCATGTATCCCAGCGACACTGAATACGATGAATTTGTCTCAGATATGTCATTAATGATCATTCCTTTATATTATCCCCTCTCTTTGGGGTGTTGGGGTGCATGGCGCTGATCGTGAATGTAAATAGCATTGGGAATGACACTATTTATTTTAGCGACTCAGAAAACTACTAAATCAACATGAATATCTGTTATTTTTAATGATCTTTACACGCCATCTCATTCCCTAGGGGTGCTAATAGTGTACGGAGGTTCATCGTTGACTTTCGTGGCATTGAAGCACCATTACGTCTTCAGTGACCTGAAAACTAATATATTCAACTCAAATTCCGATCATTTTCGATTATTTATACTTGTCACACCATTCCCACCCCTTCCCCAAGAGGTGCTAAGTATGTCTTATTTTCCATTGGGGATGAATTTATGTTCACATTATTTGAATATTTTTGTACGAGCTCAACGATGCCGGAAAACTCGTAAATGACGTAATTTTCGTTAATTTATACATTGCATTACTTATCCATGCGATTCTAGGGCTGAAAACAAAGATATTCCGGGAGTGTTACCCTTCTCTTCAGCGATCCAAAAACTGATGTATTCAACACCAATATAGGATATTCTTTGTAATTTATACTTGCTAACGCATTCCTTCACCATAACCCATGGGTGCTAAGGGTATATTATCTCGTATGTGGACTGATTGTGAACTTACGCAACATCCTTACATCTGAACGGCACCAAAAACTATGATTTCCAATCAAATATCGTATTTTTCGTAAGTTTTATATTTCATCCCCTTCCCACTTCACCCGTAGGGGTGACAGAGTTGTCTTATCCCCACATTTCTTCTTGTCTTATTGTCATCTGTGTACCATGTTTGGGTTAAAATTGCTCCAGGCATTCTAGATTTATGGAGAGATATTTCATTTCATTTAGGGGTAGATTTTCTTACAATGTTACTCAAATCTACAATTATCATACATACCTTACATATCCGTAAAATTTTAGCTCGATTGGAAGTGTCTGAAATATCAATTACTAATTTTGAAACGGAAGGACAGCGTAAATACATATCCCCATTTCACTTTTTTTAGGGGGAGAATTTCGTAGAGATGCAATAATCATCTAATGCCATGAAAACTACTCATATCTGTGAAATATCACCTCGACTGGAAATTTGGAAGTGGCCGAAATAGAATCAATCATTTTTGGAATGGAAGAACAACATACATACTTAGACACGAACGAAGCAAGATAAAATAATAAGATGGACACGTCAAAATTACACTGAAGGTGAGGGCGAGATATGACGTAACATTTCGACTCCGTATGGTGACTGATATTGCGACGTTTCTTTCGACCAACTTTAAAGTAAAAATGTAATAAAAGAATGAAAATTATTACACAGTTTAAAATGTACAACAAAATGCATTGGATTATTTAGTTTTTTTTCTCAGGGATTTTTGTGTGCTGAGTCAATCATGTTTTCTTGCAAAAGTTGTGCTTTCCGTGGAAAGCTGCAGAATTATTATGCAACATTTTCATTTGTGAGCTTTTTGTGAATATATATAATTTCCTACCTTTGTGCATATATTCTATTCATCTGTGAATATCGATTGTTCAAGAAACTCTACTATTATCATGATGAAGAGTTGACCAATAACTGACAAATATACTAGGTAGTTCTTGGAAGTTGTGTAGTCAACTCATGACACTGTATTGGGTCTTACGAGACAGTTTGTTAAATATGTGTCGAAGAAAGCGGATTGGTTCAAACCTCTGTTCACCTACTTATAGAACCACTGTGCGGTCAAGCAGAGAGAGGAGTTTTTGTAACAAGTAACGTATTGTAAACATAGTTTTGATTCTCGTTCCGAACATTTTTGTGAATGAAACTTAAAGGGAAGCATGAGGTATGGTGAATACGGTTTTGGGTTTTAAAGATCAAAGATATAATGTTAGCTTAAAGATTCTTTTAACGCATTGGAACATTAATTTCGAGAAGCAATGGGAAAAATCAACGTAATGTTAAGAAAATGGAGTGACTATTCTAAGGAAGAAGGAATTGGGACATGTTTGGGAGACATCTACTGGATGTTGAAGCGGGAATCGGATAGTACTGGTTAACGATCCGCCTCTGCCTTAGGACCCTTGATCGGAATTGATGGGATGGTCCCTTGCTTGCTTCCGGAGAGTAAATTAGTTTTTTCCCCTCCACGTGGTCATACGCAGTTTGTACTGTTTTTTGACAATAAATTTATTATTATTATTATAACGAAAACTTGAAAGGAGGAAAAATATATTTCACTGTTCATTTATCAGTTTCTTTCATGAATAAATAATTTTATTGAATTTTGCGCAATTATAATAGACAATTTTCCTTAAATATACTTTCACTCTTCTTGTAAGGAAAGAGCACTTAATGAGGGAAACTATCACTAGTTTTTAGGTTCAACCCACCAAACACATTGAATTCATTGTAAGCCCCCCAAGAAGATTTATAAAACTAGTTTTGTTGACCTGTATTATTTTGCGTAGATGCAATATTTTTGTAATGATACCTCTTCTCTACCTCTTTTGTCATATGTTCTATTTTGGTTTCATTTATATTTAACAAATGAAAATGTTTCTCTGATGATCTAAAAGGGAATGAGAAAATGGATAGCCAAGATGAGTTCAAGATGATTTATATATATGAATGTAATGGTTGGATATTTACAATCTTTCTTTCAATCTGACCTGTTCTTTGATATTTACGTGAATGTATATGAGTATGATTATTTTCGAGATACTGATGTCTTACAAATATGCTTTGAAGTGAGAGACACCGTTCTCATCTTTGATTTAAATCTTTCCTCTATTCAAGTTACTAATAAAATAATAAAATAATTATCTCATGTAATAAGAAGTGGCAAATTAGTTGTATTATTTTTACAACCGAAGTTACTTATTTTTACCCTGAATAACTTAAACAAAATTTGTTCGTTCCACAAAATCGCATTCTTTAATAATGATATCGTTGTATAACTGTATATAATATACAACCTCAGAATTAATTCACTATTTAATCTTGATTGATAAGATTCCTATATTTTAAGTCAACCCTGCTAAGCACAGATTTGAACACAAATATCCTGAATGAAAAGAGAAATTTGATATAGCTTCGTTCATATAATATATGATAATTTTTGTTTTAACTTCGGTACTTCTTTTATTCCACCGTTTCTTCAGACCTCGACTTCATATGTGTGATAGGTTATGTAAGATTGCTCATAAACAGCCTATTGTTTGGATATACTATTTCAATTATAATTTTTCAAGTTTACGAAATAAAGTTGTAAAAGGACCTTAAATTTTGATAAATCAAATGTGTAGTTTTATTATCTTAGAGTTTCTTACTTGGAAGCGACATAGCCTTAAACTTATATTCAATAGTTTTATAATTGAATTAATTGTGAAACCTTTATGAAAAAGTAATTCATATTTCAATCATTTTTGTATTTCAAAATAATTTCTTGTAAACCTATCTATTGTACGTACCTTCTAATTGTAATAAATTCGGAATATATTAGCATATTTATTAAGTTTTTTAATTATATCGTTTATTAAATATAAAATTTCTGAGTTCTTTAATTTCCTAGTGATTCAATGTATATTTATTGAATTTATTGAATTTCGTTTCTAGGAGCATTACACTATCGTTCACGGTATTAAAATCTGTTAATTTTTTCATCTGATTAAAGTTATATTCTCAAATGAATTGTCCACAGAGTGAAAAAGGTTCATTCAGGAATACCTGGGCATTAATTTAATAATATGATGCAAATGTGCATCGAACCGTTAAGCGTACGCCGAACTAATTCAAAGTTTTTAACTTAGGGGCAGTGAAATAAATTTTTCCCAGGTAAGTCAATCCAAAAATATAGACTAGATTTAGGTAATATTGAAGTAACCCGTGTTATTTAGGTAATATTATATGCGCAAAAGGAAAAAAATCCACTGGAAACTCTTTTTGAAAAATGAAAAATAAAAACAATATTGTATTCAAGTAGTTACCTTTCTTTAAAACTCTCATCTAAAAAGTGAAATTCATACTTGTGGAAACTAAAGTTGACAGGTGGAAGCTTATAGAATACGCTACATCGTTATAATGTCTCCGTTAATTAACTGTCTCATGGATTTTCAGAAAATAAAACAATTGTAAATGGAAGCTTGAATGAATACATGTTGAAGTAGGGTTGTTAAGGAAACGTCACCGAGACATTATAATGTCTTTCCAATGCGAAAAACAAGACAGGGTCGTTTATTAACAATACTCATAAGTATTGTTACCAGCTGAATAGTGAATTCGTGTGCGATTCATTGTTATAATTGTGTAGTTTTTGTATCGTTTTCTGGATAGGCAATAAAATAAGTTTTGCTTTCCTTAGTAGAGTGGTGATCATAAATAAGATGATTTTTTTATTTTAAAGCCATGCCATGTGGATATTACATTACCCGCTGTCAAATTAATTACCGAACCGGTTCAAAATAACAAGTTTTTTCTTTTTCCAAAGAAGATTTTTTATAGTAAAAATGGAGAAGAATTTTCTCTCAGAAGAAGTAATATCAATAAAACCGCAAAGATATGAAATTCATTATCTTGTTTGATAATTGTGTAAAGATTTGATAAAATATAGTGCAAAATACTCTGACATACTTAATAAATATGCACTGCATATCACTCGGCTACGTTTTAAGTTTATGCGAAAAGCTTATTTGTGTGATTGATCCGAAAAACTTTTCAAGAAAATTCAAAAGTATAGAAGGAGGTTAATATTTTTGAATTTAAAATCATGTTAAAATTTTGAACTATTTACATTATGAACGTATCTTATGTATTTGAGCTGTGGTACAAAGGATGTGTAAACAATTTTGCTTTTGTTGATGCCAGTGATAACCATTAAGTAGAAAGAGCTCTGCAGTCGCAAGGGATCTGCTCAGAGTTTCAATTATTTTTGATAATACTGACGTGAAATAAATTGAAAATGCAAAACTTCCAATTGTGCTAACTAATATCAGACAAATAAGAAAATATCATTAGTTCCTGACGAATAACTTTTGTGTTAATACAAAAATTCTATAACTTGAAAAACTAAAGCTTCTGTGAGATGATAAGTACACAGTTATTTTTATTTTGGAGCACATAATATTATTGAACTGCCATAAAAATCTGCTTCCATACTATGATCTTGTTTTCACATTTATTCTCAGTATGTTTTTATGTGTGAAATGTTGCAATGGTCGCTGGTTCTATTTTTCAGTGAGAATTATCTTGGCATCATTTGAATAGTTGCATTATATTATTTGACAAGAATTACATCAAATAATTTTCAAAATAGAGATATAATATGCATATATTATACAAAAACTGCATTTAGGATTTATTTTATTATCGTGTTAAAAGTGAAGTATTTGATTGTAAAACTGTTTTCTTTATTTTTAATGATACAAAATTGTCGGTGGACACTACGTTTCTTTTTCTATGTTTGCCTCAAATATGGAGTTTATACGTACATAAATACCCAAAATATACGTATATAAATATCTAAAATACATTTTATAAGAAAATTTAGTCATAGTCTGAATTGTGTACGTATGGAATGAATAAATTGCTTATACGGACCGAAACCGAAGTCTCAAATTGCATTACCTTCTTTTTCTTAAAAAAATACTTCATTATAATGTCCTATCTTATCACCGTTGTAATTTCTATTCAACTTGGAACGCCTCGTTTGTTCTTCCAAATTAGTTCTTTTAACTACCCAACGCTAGACTCACGAATTCTCCCATTCTTTCTCCATTAAACCTAATCGTAGTACATTTGTACTAATATTCTCGTTCCTAAAGGACGATTGAATTATTTGCTTATTCTCTCAATTGGTTTAACATCTTGAGTAAGTTGCAACGAAATTAAAAATATAGAACAACTGAATGTATTTTTTACAGAAAAAGATTGTTGAGCCTTCCACAAGGAAAACTTGGACAAATGAGAATCTAGGAGGAATGTGTAAACCTCCACATAACAACCGAAAATAATGATTCCTTCCCTTCCCTGCACACATGCCCCTTCGGTCAAATTATAATGATGGTGCATTGTTTACCTTGTATTCTCTACCATTTAGTAGCTAGAATTGGAAATATTAATTTATATTTGATGAAACACAGTAGGCTCATATTTGCTTATTAAGATCCCATGTATGTCTTTGAAACATTTAAAACTTTAAGATGGGAATGAAAAATAACATTAACAAAACACTTTAAATTCCTAAAGCAAAACAATTGCTCCAAAACCATTTTATGGACGGTTTTCACTTCAAAAACCTGTAACAACGCTTTTAAGTGTGATGATCTCTTTAGAAATATTACGCAATTCCACGACAAAAATTTGCTTCGATACGGTGGCTTTAAAACGGATCTGATATGAATAGCGACGGACCGTGAAAAACCGACGGAACATCGCCTCTGGTGGCGGCTGTGGGTCGTACACTAAAAAACTCTTCGCCCACTGCAATAAATCGTCCGACACGCAACTGATGTACAGTCACAGACACACAAATGCCGGCGTTTGGGAATTTAGGTTTGTGATAGTGGGGATCTGGTTGAATCAAATGCGTGGTCGCACTTACGCTGGAGATCAGTTGTGCAAGAGCTGCTTGGGTACTTGCCAATTCTACCAGTGCATAAAATTTGACTGAGTTGAAAACAAAATTTGGAATGATTTATGGTTAGGTCAAGAGCACGCACAACGACTACTGCGTGAATTAAGATACCATACTGGTTAATCTCGAGACAGAAACGTTTTCATCAATTGTTCAAACGCGTGGAAACGGTAAATAATAGTGATGCGATGAAGTTAATGCTAAACATGATTATGACACGAATTAAGTTACAGTATTGCAAAATGTAAGTTTAATATTATGAAACTGACTCTGCAGAGAGTTTAGCGTAATGGCCTCACTTGCTCCAATGAACGTGTTTCTTTCCTGTCGAGGTTTGACAGTTTCTTCGGGAGCGAAAATCTACACACGTCATGTCGTACCATGTGTAAGGTCCCTTGGACACCAACACGCGATCTCGGAAAAATTAATCTTGCCGAAAAATACACCCACTGGCCTTCTGGCCTTTATTATAATTTGTTTGTTGAAGACATCGTCGAAATTGGCAATGTGGCTCTGTCGAAAACGGGGGCAAAAAACTTGGGGACTGACCTCATATATAGGAACGATATCAAAAATATATCAAATAAATACAAACAACAAAAAGTTATACAAAAGCTACAACATTAAAACTACATGAGTTACTAAACTAATTGTGTATGAATACATAAAAGATCCTTCTTATAGGTTTGGATGATGTCATTAACTGCATAGGTGTGTAATACTTTGTTGAATACAAGACACTAATACTGCTACAATTGAGTTTTTAACTCTGTGAACAGAAAAAGTCAAATAGCAAAGATTACATTAATGTATAACAAACAAATGAGAAAATGATTACTTTTATACAAATAAATTAATATTAGAAATATTACATTGTATATTTTTAAATAGAGTGATTAATGGTCTAAAATGTTGTTAAAATTTATACTGTATAAGATAATGATGACGTAAATAATTCTACTTTTTAAAATAATTCAAAGGTTTTACATTTGAAAAATTTGTACGTTCGGAAAAATTTTGTCACAAATTGTGTAACAAAAAAATATGTTCAGAGTGGTTTGAAGTTGGAGAAAGCCGCTTTTCGTATGCATAAATTATTGAATATAAAAAGTAATTTCTGTATTCAAATAACTACTGTCTGATATAGAATTGAAAAAAAAATTGCTTTACTTCAATTTTTTACTATATCTTACTTTTTGTAGGGGTATGGAGATACATTTGTTATTTATTACTATAAAGTTTTGGGACTAAATGTATTCCGAAATACTCGTAGTTAACTGAACGGAAATATTGGAATGTCCTATTGTACAGTTTATATGTCATTTGTACTCGTAGTACTTCGACCTTTGGGACAGATTTAATTAAGAAAACTAACTGTTTTCATTTACAATTTAACCTTCAATTTTTTTGCGATGGTTTTTCATTTCCCAGAGAGAATGAAATTCTTGAAATTTTAAATGATTCTTAAAAATAATTGAAACTATTTTGATGAAATTCTGATGGAATCTTAAGTAATCAGAAAAATAGACTAGTCAATGATTCTGAATTTCTGATTCTAAGATGGTTATAATCTTACGATGAATCCTAACTATTCTTGGTCTTAACAAATTTTTATTGAAAAAAAAGTGGTAGACATTTGCAATTATTCGCGGTCTCCATTTCACGCTACCTGGACACTCTTGAAATAGAGGAATTGCGCACAATACTTGTTTCAGACTTTCCCTTCAGCTAGTTTCTAATCTCTTCAAAATTTGTGTTCAGTTCTCACCTTTATTCGCACTTTCAATGTCGCTTCCTTTCAAGCTGACTGTTACGAACTACTCGTCACTATATGTTGAACGCTATTCACAATTTTTCTCTCTGTAGAACTTGATGATTGCCAATTCTCAATTAATGAGAACTGAATAAGTACCACAAAAACACGTTCAGTTGTATTCACAATGAACATTTTTAACAGCGTTATTCAACACTTCAACATGGCTCTACAAACTTTGTGATATACTCGTAAATTTGAAAAAATTTTGACTTCTGACTGACTCTTGAAAATTAAAGAATTAACTTGTTTTTATACTTTATAGAGGTTAGATCAGGTCATAAAAATTTTATTTTATTTTACCGTGTGAAATTTTTGCCATTTTATTATGACGTCATCAGGACTGTGTGTTCCATTGTTCCATTCCAGATGTCTTATCCCTCCCATTATCTATCCATTTCCTTGCTTTCCTTTCCTACCCTTTCTGCTTACCATTATTCTCAAGGGTGAGTGTGCAGCCTGTCTTCTATTGCTGTGACGTCACGACAGAGTACCGTCCTTGGCATCTCTTGCCGCTTTAGTGCCCTTAAAGTAGGACTAGCGTAGGTAGAATTAAATCACTAAAATATCTTATATCGGCATAAATAAAAAGATTTTAACATGTACTTATTGTGATTTCAACTTGAAAAATATATCTCACCGACCATTTAAATGAAATAATTACAATCATAATTGATGGTGTAATACATTGCGTCTTATGAAAAAAACATTTATATACAAAATAAGACCAACTTTTTAATTACAAAAGTGACGGAAAATTACTTTTATTTATAGTATATTTTCCGTAGTATTTTTGCATCACTTATAAAATAAAATTTTTATGACCTGATCTAACCTCTATAAAGTATAAAAACAAGTTAATTCTTTAATTTTCAAGAGTCAGTCAGAAGTCAAAATTTTTTCAAATTTACGAGTGTATCACAAAGTTTGTAGAGCCATGTTGAAGTGTTGAATAACGCTGTTAAAAATGTTCATTGTGAATACAACTGAACGTGTTTTTGTGGTTTATCTATAGGTCACCGGACATCTGAGAATGATATTTCACTTTTTCTGAGGTGAGATGCATAAATCATGAAATTGTTGTGCTCGGTCGCCATATTTTTCTATGCTTTTGTGCATTTCAAATGAGTCAATGGAATTCTTGAATAATGTTTGTACGTACAATAGTATTAACTGATAGAAATTAAATCATGTTTTTTCTTCGTTATTATTCATATTGTTGTGTTTCATAACAATTACAATGACAATAAAGAAAACAATCATACATCTCAGTGATTTGACTAACTTGGAGAGCTGTTCCCATCTTCAAGCGTTGAAAACCGGAGTCTAGGAAGAGTGAGGCCGATTGCTGAATACTGGCATTTTTTCGTCAAATTGACACGTTATTCAAATATACATATGATGAATCTCTTTCGAAAATGGTTAATATCATGTGTGGTTTGATTTGAAAAAGAATGCAAAAATATTTTGACACAAATATGTTGTAATATATTTTTTCAAAAATTNTTCAAAAATTCATTGGATTCAATTTGCAATCGCATTGGGACAGAAAATGGCGGAAACCTAAACACCCATCGGCAACATTCTTTCTAGACTCACTCTATGAAAACCAGTAGCCCGATCGCTTCCTTTGACTACGATTGACATATTAGCTCATTAGTTATTTGTATATAAGATTTTAGATTCCTAGGAGAGTCTATTTTCAAATTTGTTGGTGGTGTTCAATACCGTATGTGTGTGTATGCATATATGTATGTTAAGAATTTTGTTCCCTTGACAACTCACGAAGGAATTAATGCATCGAAACCAATCTTGAGATTTGAATGCATAGAATAGAAGCCTATTTCTGTATAGCTCATAACGACTTCATTTAAACACTGCGCTCCACTTCCAGTTTCTTCAAATTCAAAATTTTGAAAATGTGAATAACAGCATTTTTATTATTCAGTAAATTCTGCGTATAGATAGCTAAACCGTATTTCCGTACGGTGCATCGTTTTCGAGATACAGTGAAATTTCTTTACGTAAATATGAGAAGGCGCCTCTTTTAGTTCAACCTTTATGGCAATTACAAAGAGTTTGTTCTTTATCCCTACATGGTATGAAGTTGAGGAATTTTATAATAATTACCGTAATCAGAAGGGATAATTTAAACTGTGCCTATACCTAGCCGGAATAAAACAAAAATATAAATCAACATCAACGTCTAACATGAAAAGCTAATTAAATTTATTAAATAAAAGATAGAATTCCAATTTTAATAAACAGTATGTTTGTTTATTGCAACATATTTGTTAGGCGTTGAGCCAGCAAAGATAAACAATTATACAATGAGAAATAATCTGTGGGTAAACAACACAAAGTAAAACATAAGTGGTTAACATAGATGAACAAAGATTTAAATTTAAATCCTGTGGAACAGGAAATTAGAAAAAAACAATAGATAATGAGGTGCGTAACGTCAATACATAAACATAATGTGAATTTAACACATGTCAATACAATACTGTAAGCGTATGTTAAGTATGTCTGAATACAAACATTAAATTATAATAACGAAAGTCTCGTTAAAGATTTGTCAAGTGATAATGATTAAAACATTGAAATATTAGAACGAAGTTAAAGATATGAGACAATCTCAATCAATTTCTATCAATTGCTTCGACTTAAGGTCGGTTTTCTCACTGGGATCAGCTTTCACTCTTTTTGTCCATTCCACGTGAATGTTCTTGTCTAACCACACTGAGAATTCACTAATAAATATGTGACACTACGAATATCTTGGAATGTCTAGATTTTGATATTTAACATATTTGACAAAGCTTCAATATATTGAAATCTCACTGAATAGAATTTAGCAGTTAAAGATTAATATTAGTTTGACATTTTATATCACATATGTGAAATGGCGATAGAGAGCAAAGATTGCGTGACCCCTCGAGTGGAGTCAGAGACAGAAGTGCTCCTTCTTCGTCTTGGCTATCGACTGTCACTTTTCTTAGATTTTTAAGTCACTTGATTGGTTGCATATAAGTTTATTTATTCACTTGTCTCTTTTTGTTATTAGTTTTCATTGTCGTAGCATTCGCTTGTCCCAGAGAGTTCCAGAATGCTAATTGTTGTTTGATTAATGAATGTTAATAAATAGTTTATAGTTTATAGTTCATGTTGCCCATTGCACATGTTTTCTTGGGTATCTCTATATGTAGCTTTGCTACAAGTTTAATTATGGAAGATAATTCATTTAATCTATACTTAAATGTTCAGATATGGTTAAGAGTGTTCAATATCAAGTTGTGAGGATAATGATATTTAACAGATTAATCTTTTATATATATTCTCGCGTTTTTGAGTTTTTGTATATTTTTATTGTAAAATGGTGCTTAGATCTTTTTGTCGTGGGTCATAATTGGAAAGTTGAGTGGGGAGCACTCCAGATTTTTTTTCTTTATATCGTGATTTTATGTTTCAAATTATCTTAACAAAGCACATTGTAATTAGTACTTTTTAGTTAACTATTCAAATTTATATATTGATTATCACGGAACAGATTGTGGTACGTGTAAGTATCTTGTGCCTCTCAACTGTGGATTTATTAAGAACGAAAAAAAAAATTCTTTGGTTAGATTTTCTCACCGCCAGCAATCTTCCATCTCAGAGTATATCATCTCCATGTCTAATTACGTTGGATCAATATTCCTGACTTCACAGCTGTGACGTTGTTCCATTTTGCTTCCCTCATCTTATTTTCTTCGCTCTCAGATTCAATCTCCTCGCGGTGATAATTAAATTGGAGTTTTATATCTCATCCTTACTTAGGGTATATTGTCCTTCTTAAGCCGTGATTTAATCCTCATTATTTCTCCATCGTCGTTTTCATTAAATATCTCGCTAGGAGGGCAAAATTTGTTTTGTCCACAGCCATCTAGATTTCTAAATTAGAGTATATTCATTTTGTTCATCTGATGTTCTGAGCAGTGTCTTACTAACATGAATATTCCATTTGTACGAGCATTTTCTACTCTCCAAAATAGACTCATTTTCTCTCCCTTGTTTCACTTCAGCAGTATAATCATTGACTGCAACGACAACTGTTGCAATATTTTTCATCTTTCTTTCTAGTAGTACATGTTGAGTCTCTGATGTCTTGTGACATGAAATTATTATGATTTATTTCCTCTAATATTTACAAATGCAGAACAAGAAATATAAAGCAAATATCACTGGCCACGGTTCCAGTTACGTGGCCAGCGTTGAAAACAAACTTTATTTCGAAAAGAAATCGCATTATGAGTCCAATCCTAGCATTACATACTGCCATTCTCTGTAGCGACTGCTTACAAGAAAAAAAAATTATGCACTAATCTTAATTATAGTGCACAATAACTAAACATACAGGTACATAAGGACAAAATAAAGTCTTTCAAATTACTTACTTATCTGTTCATTAAGTTAATTATTTTATTTTATTGAAACAATATATTTTTCAAGACAAAAATATCTATGAATGAAAAAAGCCATACTTTAATATTCTTACAAACAAGTTTAAAATTGTTACATTCTTTAATGAAACTTGGAAGTTTATTTAAATATTTAGTTCCACAGTATTAGAATGATTTCCTATAAATTGATTTATTAACTTGAGGTATTTGAAAGTACCTCTGGTTCTTGACTTTATGAAAGTAGCATATTCTTATGTTCGCAAAGAAAACTTTATTCTTGAAATTTATCATTCGTAGCTCGAGATTAACGATACCTCTCCCTTCTTCCATTTCCAATCAAATGATTTTCGTTATAGTTGTGGTTTGTGAAATAGGTATCGTAGTTAAATCGGAACTCAACAGAAGCCTCTAATATCATTATTAAGTGTCAGTATTTTATAACACACATCAAATGAGCTGAAAAATATACAAATATTGTCTTCTAGGGATAATTTTTTATTTTAGGAAATGTATTACGCTAGTGTAGAATAATAAATATCTGATTCATGAATTGCTCTGACGTATTCAATTTAAATTTAACATTTTTGTCGGTCATTTACTTCCATCACGTATTTGAACATTCGGTATTCCTGTATTTTTATGCAGAACCCCATGTTATTGAGTCCAACACAATGCCTTCGTGTCGTTATTTGCATAGTTAAACCCGCACAACGCAATACTAGTACCCATTCTGTAAGTAATTACAATTGAAAAACATTTCGTTACAGAAAGACAAATAAACAAATATTATGAATAACCCTTGGTGTTTTGCTTAAAACGTTAATTTCCTTCACTGTAGTTAAATGGTGTAACAGAAATATTGTTACACTGCGTAGTTGTTGCGGATAATTATTTAAAACAAAAAAAATCTTTTCCAGATCATAATCAAATTTGAGAGGATGTCATATATTAGTTGTTTATTCTGTGTTTCCTTTAGCTATTAGTTATTTAAAGTAAAGCTCTGGGAAATGTTACCGTTCGGTGTGCAGACATTTTCATCCTTTATAGGATTAAGTGGCAGACCCGATTTAAGAGATTATATTAAAGATCACAGGAAAACATTGACTTGTGTTTTGTGAGAATACTTCTGAGAGTATGTTTACAAACATGTTATCAAGACTTTATTAAAGTCTCTTCATAATTCAATTTACTAACTGCAACGCAGATATAATTCATGTGCTTTAAAACTTTGTTAAATTAGAGTTATATCTCTATTAAATAGTTCCTTGAACACTTCTGAAATACTTTCGCAAATACTCAAGTCTAATTATAAATGTATTTCAGTATCGATATTTTAAACTATAACCAAGTCTCGAGAGACTGTAATTTAGTCTTTGACTTGACAGATTCCTAGAAGAGGATTGATGCTTCTTAGATGAAAATGATTGACTTTGAGTGGCAATTAGTCTCCAGGAAGTGATTATGTCGTTATCTAGGACACTTATATTAAAGAATCATTACATACACTATTAAGTGATTTGTTATTTTCAATGAATATTAACACCAATTTCTTGTATAAAAATTGTAGCACTCCCCGAATGTCAATATTTTTATTTCTTGCTTAGAACACATCGTGTTGAAGTAGGACAGTAAATTCATGTATACACAAAATCGGTTTTAGTGTGTTTCAATTCATGAATCAAGAATTTGTGAAAAAAAAGAATACACCGAGGGTAAGAGACAAAGCTAATTATTGACAATTGAGTTATAATATTCAGAATCATAATAAACAGCATCATACTCGTATATCTTGGATGATTTCTGATTAATTTTTTCACTGTCGCCTTACTTCACGAACTGATTAATATGTAGCTTTTTGTATACAAACATATTTTTGTCTACACTACATATTAACAAGGAGTTAATATTTACACGGGGTTAAGAAGTTTTATTTTATCAGTAATAAAACACACGACTTTATTAAACAGACGCATATATTTCACGACGCATGTATTTCACGAAGTGCCTTGCCAAAAAAATTTCCTCAATAATCAGTGTACGTTACTGGCGATGGCTGCTATGCAACTGAAAAAACTTTTTAACATTAAAACAATGAGCAACATACAAACGACTTTTAAATTATCATTCTCTGATAATGTTGCTAACGCTCCACAATTACCAAGTATCTTGTGTACATTTTGTTTCTTTATAAACTCCATTAGGTTTGAATATATCGTTATTTATTAGGGACGCGGTTGATGCAACCAGATATCAGTATTAGATGCAGGAAGTGTAAAAATATTAAATTAGGTACGTGATCTTTTGGAAGTAGGAATTTTTTTCTGAGAACTTTCCTTTTATATTTGTAAAGATCTATCGTTAAAAATTTGGATAATATTTTTGTCTACCATTAAACTGTTAATAATTAATATACCATAGACGTTTTTATTCTATAAGATTCACAAAAACAGACTGAATCGTCGTGGTTGTGAATCTTAAAATAAATAAGTTTACTCAAAAGTCGTTTTACTGATTAATTAAAAATATTGAATGTTCGATGGTTCTCCTCTATAAAACTATGATTGACTTTCAAACTAGGCAATTTTGCTGAAGCATACGGGAAAATATCACGAACTATTTTTATCTTGCCTCCTTCTCAGAATCGTAATGAAACTTGATGCGTTTAATCTTAAATCAAGTTGAAATGAAATACAAATATTTTCTTATCTGTTTGATCAATTCAAATCTCCAGGCAATGACAGCAGATAACTTCATTTAATATATTAAACTGATATTAAAAATTAATCATGTTACGTCGAATGAAAATGGGAGACGGGACCGGGGTTCGAACCCGGGGTTCGAACCCGATATTAAAAAGCCTCAAAATTATTAAACTTATATTTAATACTTAATATTCTACCATATATTATTTTTATTTGCTTATTTCTACTTCTATTTACAATTTTTAAACATAGGGATATAAATACGAGATGATTTTAATTGCGAATTATATTTTCATAATTCCCATCTGTGCTGTTTATCCTCTGCGCTTTTTCATTTACTCCAACCCTGCGTAAATAAATAGAACTCATTTTTTTCGGTGAATCATTTGTTCTTCTCAGTGTTGATGTCGTAGCACGTCCCCCATCTCCTGAGTTTGCAGTCATTTCTTTTCTTCTCCATCTCCGAAGCTTTCCCTCAAATCGATCTTTTCGGAGGACTGGTTTTGTGGTATCCGAACACATCACTCGGATTTGCATGCATGACGGTGAGTTTTCACTATCGCAACTTGGGTACTACAATTTGTTAATTAACTTTGCGTGTCTTTGATATTACCGTGCTCATCGCTGGTCATCCCCTTTTCGTTCCACTTTCCTGTGAGCGTTGTTCCGCGATACACTGTAAATTCATTTCTGATAATTACGAGAGAAACGGTAACAGGGTTCCAGTTTTTCAATGGAGACTTCCGTATAAATAAAACTATTTACCACAAATTGGTTTGCACAGAAAGGTAGAGAATTATCAGCAATTTAATATCTTCTCATTATTTTTTCTTTCGTCGAACCTAATATTTAGGCTCAATTAAATATAAAATTTCTTACTAGTAACTTCGAAGAATGTGAGATTAACAATTTTAATTTAGGAATTAATTTGTTTAATTTTCTTTTCGATGAGTTTATGGAAGTTTATTTTTCATCTAAAATTAAACCAAATCTGCGCATGATTTTCATTGATGGATACATTTCTGTTTTAAAACTAATATTCTCCCAATTGAAATCCAAATGAATAAAAATACAAAGTTGAATTAGACAAATAAAATGTATTATTATAATTAGTGTAAGCCATTGGATTCCAAGGTCTGTTCCGTAAGGGTGGAATTACTGGCCTGTCGTGGCTGAAGCGCCATACTTTTTGAGGCAACGCTGACGTACACAGCGTACTACAAGAACTTTTGAATCGGTGATTTTGAGACGGCACCGAAGTGTGGCCACCGTTGTGAGTTCTAAAATGCTTATAACTCGTATAAGGTGGTATATATAATCTTGGTGAGGACTGGCATTGTATGACTGAAGAATCATCTTTCATTGAGTACTCAATGAGGTCCGAATTCAGTACAGGAAATTTAAGTAAATGCGGGGTTCCAAGATATTTTAAACAGATCTAAATTTAATTACGACTAATTATGTATTTTGCTTAAATCATTCTTCTTTTTTTTCAAATATTATCATGTTCATGGTATTTATTCCATGTTTGGTTGCTATATTGCATCTGAATATTATATATTTTCGTTAGCTCCACTTTTACATTGTTCATTAATTTGTATATTTACAGCAAATATGAAATGTGTGATTATCATGTCTGTGGTGATTTTCCGATCGTACGACTTTTATTCCATTGTTCATTACTCAATTTTATTCACTAACTTCAAATCCTAGTCTACTCTCCCTTTCTTTCCCTCTCTCCAAAGGGGAGAGTTTCCACCGATTCCAATTAGTATCATAATAGACTGATAAATAGTCCTAGCGTCTTAGCTCCCCGCGAACTGCTGATCGGGAAATCTGGAGTTTCATTTCCCATTCGTCAGGGCTGGGTGAGGTTTGCATATAGAGTTCCGCACAACTATTCCTGACAAATGTCAGTTCGGACTCTTTAAGTCTCCGTCGATCCAACATACTTCATTCTTGCGTTCGATTATGTGGTCATATGGAAGTATATCTATAATATTCTGAATATTTAGTGTTTTATGTTCCAGTTCGTTTCTGATTTTGTTAGATAACAAACATAGCCATTGACCCATGAGAATAGAAAATTGTGTTTGCGGAAATCGTGTTGTTTTCCAATAAGCTGTATTTTAACTTCACAGGTGAAATATTTACTATTTTATTCATACAATACAAAGTAATTCCAGTTTCGCTTTGAAATGAATTCTAATATTAAATGTAATTGATGAGTAAATTGAAAATATTTCATTATTATCAGATAAAACTAATTGGCCGTTTGTTTCTGTAGTTTATTCACTTTCATTCATTGTCTTATGTTTTCTAAACTTTAATTGCCCATATCATGTAGAAACACAAATGATTTGATGTGCAATTTATTTTGAAATGTGGATAAGTATATAGAGTATTACATTATTAAATCAGAACAATTGTTCTCTCAATCAGTTTCACTGTATTTAAGGAAACTTTTTTACGATGTAGGAGAGGTGGTATTCCCCAATGATATGAAACTAGTCCAATCATTTCAATCATACTTTTTGTCTAGAGTGGTTCACGAACTATAAAAAATTAAAACGTCTACTTAATTATTTTAAACGAAAACTAATGTTATGTTGCCTCTTAGTCTGTCATTCCGAGAAAACCAAAACTACCTTGGTATTTCAGAGCATTGTGCAGACATGTTTAAAGGATTAACGTTAAAACTTCCTTTCGTCAATTGTCGTATCATTAATTAGGATATGTATTAATCATCAAATTACAAATAACCTTATTTCTGTGATAACTTTCGGTCCGGTGAAAATGGCGGCGAGTCGGGAATGGAACCTGCTTTATCGTAGGGGTGTTAAACACTACACCACCCGTTCGCCTTCCACAACTGTACACCATTTCCACCCAGATCTCATGTACTTGATGTCACATATCTTCTCCACGTGTACGGCACACGGAAGAAATATATGCATAACCTTATTTGGAATAATCATTTTCTTTTGTTTCTTTTTTTGAGAAATTGTAATATTTTTATTGTTATATGACAAATCAATCGAATGCATGCATGTCAGAAATTTTTAATTTGAGAAAAAAAAACTGAAAAAGTGATGACCACTAGACACGCGTATGAAATGACGGAATCACAAAAAAAATAGAGTTAATAAATGAACATCCACATGGAGGGTGTGAGCAGTTAATAGTGGTGTTGTAAAGTCTTTGTTCTCATTTAGCGCACACTATTGCTGCTAACGACCTTCTCTTGGACGGGACCACAATGTGCAGCAATGCCACCGAACGATGTATACTAACGAGATGTTATCTGGAAGTCATCAAAGCAACACTACAGATTACTGTCAACTATTTTGTCTAAATCTAGCGTTATTGTGTTTGTTAGTTCTGACTTCACAATGCTAACTTCAAAAGTACGCTACAAAAAGCTACATGCTATTTCAAATTGATAACTTTAATTATATTACAAATAAAATCAATTTTGGAAATCTATGTATTTTATTTTTATTTGAATTAATTTACAATATAATAAAATCACTTAATGAATTAACAACCTCTCACGTAGTTCATGACTATATTTTTCCATTATAAATTACACATAAAATTTGTATTACAGAGTATGCAAAAGTCATAGCCATTTTAAGGCGATTAGGTAGATTAAATTTTGATAGAACAGATTGCATTTAATTTCTTTTCTTCATCAAAAAAACTGCTAATTATGAACTACAAATTAACAAAATAACTATTGCATGCCAATCCATTTTCTAGCCCTGTCGATTTGGTGACGATTATTTGTTTATTTCTTCTTTCATAAATTGTAACACGATATTTCAGAGCTACCATCGAGGTAGAGAATCCAGAGAGTTAAATTATCAGATTTTAATATTAAATTTTGTGAAAAAGAAAGAAGTAAATCATAAAGGTGAAAAGTTGTTATTCACTCCTCTGTGTGCCGATTTAGCACATGTTTTATTCCCTCATCTTTAATAGAGTGATTTAAATTAACAGATGACTTTTTCCCTGGAGCTATATTGGAATCGTATTTATACAATTATATCTAAATATATCTGAATACTTTGTGGAAATATTTTGATAATGAATTGTTTCAGGTCATAATACTTGATTACATGAACAATTACATATATTTAGACTTGGTAGTATCTCTCCCGATTCTCTCTCCAGAGTGTCAATTATTAATCTGTCAATTTGTAGGTAGCACGATTCTTTAAACTCCAACGGATTGCGTAATTCACACCCGAATGTGAAGGGTTAAACTAACCTTTGTGGACGATGTAATCCATTCATGACTAAAGTGATTAGTTCATTTTGTTGTTGCAATGAAAAATAGTTGTTTTTATTACTGAAATAAATTTTTGTCCGTTTCACTGAAAATAAATTAAAAATTTAAGTATCATTATAGTACTTCAATTTTTCTAAACGTATGACACAGATTTTGCGTTTAAAAATTACGCAAACTAATTTACTCGGAAACGAGACCTCGCTAGATTTTTTAAAATTACTAGACTTATTGAGTGCTTTCATTAGTAGTATATGACTAAGTACAACGGTAATGTTGCAGGTAACCTTTTTTGTCTGTCGAGTTATTTTCAGAGGGACAAATTACGAAGGCTTAAGTGTTAAATTATGGTTGCCAAAAAGTAATGGATGATACATTTGAATATCTAATATTGTGTTCAAACATTAATTCTATTTGAAATTTTTTGTATTCATGATCGATTTTAACTTTGTTCCATCCTTTCATACTTTTATTCGTTTTTTTTGGTCATATTTTAATTCATCTTTAACTAGTTAACGATGTTCTTAAGGACCAAGTTTTTTATGTGATTCAATTTTCGAGTGGAAAAGTTTCTTGGCATGATTTAAATATGGGACAATCAGGCGTATTTCGTAAAAATATTGCTTCGAAAGAGCGAAATATTTCTTAGGATCCTGCTAGGGTCACACAATTCCTTCAACTATTAACAATACAAAATTGCCTGACATCCGTTCTATATGCGTATTTCATCCACTACTTGGCCACTGAAGGAACGGAAGTTTATAGAACAGTGTTAATACGTATAGTGCTCCGGAAGGAGTGGATGAGGGTGGAAGTAAAGAGGGTGGTGGACAAAGGGTGTCAGTGTCTCTTCCACCATGCCGTAGGCGGGAAAATTTTCCTGCGTACAATCAAGCAACTTAATTAATAATACGTATATTCTCGGAACGCCAGGAAACTTGACTGATGAATAGTTGGTATTTGTTGATTTTGTGAATACCCGACGGAATAAAAGATAACCCAAGGATGGGTGTATCGTAAAGGGGCAAAAAAAGGAAGAAGAAACACTTTCATTTCTTTATCAACACTTATATGCATTTTTTTAAGGAAAACATATCATAGGAAAATTTTCTACGCTTTTTCTTACCCTAAGCTTACTTTGAGCTCTAAGCTCAATAACTTTTAAGATACCACCTTCCAAAATTTGGAAGCTCAAGACAGACCGTTTAAAGGTAGAGAAAAAAAATATTTGAAATAACTGTTTCAACCATTGAGTTTCAAAAAGATCCTGAATTTTATTGCAATTTCTTGTGTTTCAAACGTAATATGTACAAGAAGAAATTTGACCGTCCTAAGGATGAAATAAATTTATCTTAATTTATGCAATGAATGAATTCAATAGTTAATTTATTTTCGTGTATATCATGTGTATGAATAAAACAATAACAGTAAAAAGTTTATGTACGGAGTAAGCCGTTCTGTTATTAAAAATAATTTTATAAATTCCTCGTTACAAAACAAAATACTGCATAGGTTTTCTTTTGTATATTTTGGCCAATGCCTTAGGTACTAAACAAAAGCACTGTTACTCCACATACGTATAGTTTATTATGCCAATACTACATTAGGAAGAGATAGCACCAGTAAAGTTGAATATATGATGTCAAGTACTTTAAAGTTTTCTTCAAACTTACTTCAAATGACGCAGAGAATCTGGATGTTCAAAGATGCGAATATTCGAGAATACTTTTAGAAGACATGAGGTTCGTTATGACAAACTCACGCAGAGAAGTCTAACGCAATGCAGATGATGATGATGCATATCATTAGAGGAACCTGTGTTAAATCCTAAGGAAGATGTGATGATGGAACGCCTGAGTCTACCAACTCAGACATCAAGATGTAATGGAAAGGAGAAACGTACAGTTTTTGGAGATGCAATTCATGTTGGTTTGCAAATGTAAAGAACCCAGGCGACGCAGTGAGAATATAATGATTACAAAGCACTAGCAGTGAAAAATAAAAATTTTCAGAAACTATATATCATTATTCTTTTGCTGATATATATACCGTTGTGGTAGCGTTATATATTCACCATTGTGGTAGCGTATGGTTTTCCTTACCGTCGTGGAAATATACTCCAACGTGTTGCTGATATATTCACCATTGTGGTAGCGTATGGTTTTCCTTACCGTCGTGGAAATATACTCCAACGTGTCGTCTTTACCGTACACGAAAAGAAGTAATCGTAAAGCACTCATCTTGAGGTAGTGAAGCGGAAAGAACATTACAACTACAAGTCATGGAAACGATACCCCAAACACGATACATTTAATGCTTTTCACTACCAAGACATAAAATAAATAAGGATCGCAGGAAGTGCTTAAGAGAATTGTTTCAGTTGTAGAAGTACGAACGTGCTCTGATATGTTCCCCTTAGAACGTGTCTCTATGGAAAAGGAACCACCGGAAACTCCGTTGATGTATCATCTTTAAAGGTATTGGGCGAAAACGAGGACGAAAGTTACGGCGGAGACAAACCTTAGTGTCCACAGCGGAAGCATTAGCGGCGACGCTATTTCAACGACAAACTGCGAGCGGGAAGGGCGCAGTGAAGGCGTCGGCAATAAAGACGAAAACGAAACAGTTGGGTCGGACAGCGAAGACTGTCAGTAAAAAAGGAGGTTCACCACAGAGGAGCGTTCGAACGATGTCCGGGTGCGCAATGAGCACCTCAAAACTGTTAAGGTTGCGGTGAAGGTGGCTTGCTGAGTCAGACGCTTAATTAGTATGTTAATTTCTTCGTCTTGAACATAAAATATGCCAGTCGGTCGGCAAAACGAAAGAAAAAAAAATCGCTGAACGCTATTTTTCTTTGGATTTTATCCGGTTTTCCTTTGGGTAGAGGCAGATTTTTTATATGGGCTCTCTAGGCTCTTGCCTTAGGGCGGCGTCTTTTGAAATAATAAATCTAGAATTTGGTGTTGTTTTAATAGTTACGATTTATAAACAATATTGACCGAGTAATCTATGGTTTGCGAAGTATGCGCACTTCTGAAATAACTATTTTGTTTTATTAAATACAAATTTGTTGGAATTCTGTTAATATTACAACACGTACCGAACTATTTTTATTCTTAGGAGTAAGCTGAAAAGTTAAATCCGCTTCTGCTTTAGGGCCCTTGATAAGAATTGAGGGGATGGACCCTTGATTGCTTCAGGAGAATAAATTATTTTATAGTCCTCTACGTGGTTATGCGCAGTTTGTAACTGCTTCTTTGACAATAAATTTATTTATTTAAATCTATTTAAAATATTGATTAAGCTGTATGTAATTAAAACATCAATGGTTATTTTTATAAATTATGAAGAATTATCATCATTAATAGTATATTAATTAACTAACTATTAATACTAATATAAATTTCACTTTTAAAAGTGTTCTAATACGTAAATTGTCTTCCAGGTAGGTACATCTGGAATTCTTTCGTGCCGGTAGACGGCATCCATACGGAGTTTCTTTCGACACAACAATTTTTAGTCGTTAATGTAATAATATGTCTCAGTTTCTTTTTGTGTATTGCCATCGGTTGTTATTTCATTCACTTATGTTATCAGAGGTTTGTACTGATATTGTTAAACACATATTTATAAATATTGAATACAAGCTTCTTCAACATTCTCCAAGTAAAAGTGTGTATGTGTGAAGTAAAAATAATTTCTTATTTCCCCCAAAATACGGGAGACAAAATTAGCTGCTTACGCATTCCCTGGGTCCAGTTTTGTTGACGAGGTCGGGGGATGGAAGTTGTGTGCGCAGAGGGTGGAGGAGGGAGAAGGGAGTTAGTCAATGTAGAAGGCTACTCATCCCACGAGAGAATGGCTCAACGGGGTGTGGCTGACTTTTCAGCTTTGCACCAAAGGTCACAACACACTACCTTTCTCTAATGGACTGCACGCATACTAGCTTCTCTCTCAGGCGAAATGAATCCTTGAGAGAACGGTTCACGCTGGGTTTCGTAATGCTATTTTGGAGGATTTAAAATGTGTTCTTAAGCAAGATAATTTCAAAATATTTCGTCGGAATAAATTTGATTTAATTTAAAACCGTATCACAAACGATGAATAGTATTACCTTTACCGCAGTAGTTTAACTCATTACAAACATTGAGGTTATTTTGAAAGTGTATAGTGTGTATTGAGTAAAAATTGATTGATATACAAATATATAGTTTTACATTCTGAGCGCGAGAAAATTATTTTCACCCGTATATGAAAAAGAAAATAAATAAACTTTAAATTTATCAAATTTCTAGTAAGAATTTTCTTACAATTAATATGTCTCCCACACAATGTTTAACAAAACGTTTATCGTCGCTTAAATACACTCCATGGAAGACATGAACATAAACGAGTTGTCATAGTGACGATCAACTCAAATTTCACGCCCATTTAGTATTTTCGTGTGCACCATTTTATTCTAGCTATTTATTTTCGTTGTTCTCTTTGTGGAATTTCTTTATATAGCAATTTTCAAGCATTCTGAAGCACCATTATAAATTGCAGGATTTACACAAATAGAGGATTCTGTCTTCGGAAGCTTAAAAGCGCAGTAGAAAATATTAGCGCCACCTGGGAGGCCGTTTATAAATTTAAATCTTATCAAATTTAAATGTTAAAACTAATTATAAAACAAGTATACCATAGTTAAAATATATAGCTACAGTTTCATCTCAGTCTGGAAAAAGAACCTTTATAATATTATGTATTTTTGGTGATGAGTTTTATGGGAGGAAAATTAAACTGGAGATGGTCAGATTACAAAAAGTTAAATGTTTTAGCGCCCTCCTAGATCCATCAGGATCACAGGAGCATTTCTTTCATTAAATTCGAAAGTTTTTCCTGTTCAATTTATTTGAGCCGCAATTAAAGTCTCATACATGAAGATTTGATGCTATAATTTATGCTTTTATCAGATATCGAAGCTATAATTTATGACTCCAATTTTTTATTTTTGTTGAACAATTTCAGTTGAAGAGTGAACCTTTTTACTATTAGGAGAGTGTTGTTTCACTTCTCTCGAGGGCTTGATATTCCATTGCACGCGCGAATTAAAATTCAATCGTATTCCATTGATTTTTACTCGAGCGAATGCAGAATGTTCAAGAGTGAGTTGATTGCATTTCCTTGAGTTGACGAAAGTTCGAATCTCAAACGATCATACGACTTTGTTGTCAGTATGAATGGAATGACAGCAATTCTGTTGAAAATAAACGATTTTTATGTCGTATACTTTTAGTCTGAATTCCAATAAAATTAGAAACATACATTTAAATGGTTGAAGATACAACTTAACGATACATTGTAGTTTTGCACAATTTCATGGAAAACTAACATCTTTCGATATAATTGTGATTCATCATATATCCATTAACGTTGACGAGCCCTAAAGCCCCAAAGAAAAAAATATTTGTTAAACCCTTAACACGAGCATGTTACAACTTGTGGGAATGAATGCGAAAGAATCCCTCCCTCCCCGCTAGCGTAATGCATCGCCAAGGATAACTGCTACTTTTTGCTGCCCGGGAGCGTTTCGTTGGTCGATGGTAGTTGCGTCGACGCAACACGTAGAGGACGTCGGGGCAGTGGGCGATGGTGGGTGACAATGGCGGAGAGGGAAGGGGAAGCGCTCTCATCGAACGCCCACCAAATTGCCGTGGAATTTTGTGTCATCAGCGCGTCGTCCACATGGGAAAGGGGTTGGAGGGTTGAGTGTTGAGGGATCGGATGCTCCCTCGCAGTGTTCAAGAAGTGTTCCCTTCCCTATAGGCGGACTATAACGTGGGTTTGGGAACTGCTGCTCTCTCATATTGACAATAGTTGCCGATGAAAATTGAGACCCAATTTTTGGGATGGGAATGAAACTTCCTGATGTTAGAGTAGGGTACGTTCAATCTTCACTCCACAATTTGCATATTTTTGCATCATTTACAATGTATTATTTTCTGGGAGAAGTGGATCGGAAAATATCACGAGGCCTCTCTACAACATAAAATTAATTTGTGCATGAATTAGATTGTTTTGTACATATTCTGGAGTTACAGATAATTAAATTTTGAGACCAAAATAATGAGAAACATTATCACATAATATTATAAATAGAGAACTGCCGTTAAAAATTTCATAGCAAATTATGTCTATTGATATATAAAAACTGGACTAATTCAACCTTATTGAAGTTAATTTAATTGGAATGCCCCCTAAATAAAATGTTATTTAATGAATCTAAATATACATGAAGAGTTTACGTCTAATTTCATGATAATACTCGTGATGGTGCACGAGAAGCTATTATAAATTACCTTCAACAATATGGCCTTATCCATACATATCATTTTATCAAATATTCAATAATTTATTTACTTTCTACTGCCGCATAGGTTTTATTTCAATACCCTTCCATGAAAATTATTATCATAGCTATTATATCAATAGACTGATAGTCAAATTTTTATTGTAGATATTTATATAATAGTAGTAAGTTGTTATGAAAGTGAATGGATTGTTTTAAACTCATAATTTCGTTTAAAAAAAGGACTTATTTCATATTTAAGATATTCGTAAAGTGCTAAATAATGAGGAAGCAAAACCATCAATTACAGCAACATTGCAATACATAGAATATATTATTATTAGTCGTACTTTGACGAGAAATCAGTTTTTTTACTCTCAAATATACAAAGATTACTATTTCTTCCGTATTATAATAATATTTTTACTATTCATTTATCATTACATGGCTCGCCCGTTCTAGGAAGTTCGACAAAATTATAGGACATTTATTCGATTTTAACAGCATCTTAATTTTCCTTTCTCAAGCTCATAAATTATATTTTTACTAATAGATATCTTTATTCAATACGTCGTATGTAAGACTTGTTAGTCGCATTATTTTAATATCATATTCTGACCGGAAAGGTTTTTCTTTCGTATTTTTGGCAGTAAGGGATATTTTAATTATTTTAGATGTTTATTACTAATACCGATCAGAACTCTAAACATTGATATTTTGTTCTCCAGTGATCTTTACTTCCTTGATCTGTTCCTTCATTTTCTTTGTAAAGGGGCTTTAGGACTCGCCCTTTGTTTCTTCTTCGCCCAACAATATTACCAAAGTGAATTGTGAGGCATTCTTCTATTAAAATAAACATTAATTGACTGCTGCCATGTACTTTAAGTTGTGAACTCCAAAAGTTAGGTAGTACCTAATTTCCTTCTTAATATATCATAGATGTAGAAATACAAATAATGTATGTGATGAACAATTTTCCGTTTGGTATTTTGAATGTGATAAGTATTTGGAATATATGCGTATGTAATATTTTATTCACCTCAGAATAAAATTAGTAGACTAAAGTATTGGTCAAAAATCTATGAGAAAAATACATAAAATAAGCGAAGTAAATTCAAAAATATTATGTAATATACATTTCATTTATATGAATGTTATTCTCCGAAACTGTAAAATATTTTCTTTCTAAAATAAATAAATGTGTAACATATTGTACTCGAGTTTTTATTACCAAGCTCGTAAAAAATAGTGTCCTCTTTTGAGAGAAAGAAAATTTAACAATTGTATTTCCAATTTGGTTTTAAAATATACGTCGTTCTTGAAATATTTGAATAATACATAAAATTCACCAAATTCTTTTATGTGACACATGAGTTGCTAATAATTGATTTCATTTCTTTTATATTTAACAAATACAAATTAACAAACATATCCTCTTCTTTTCTTTATCACGAATTTATTTTCTTTTCTTTGTAAATTTTAATTTGTAAATGTATATACTATCAAACACCTCTTGAGAATGTTTCATATTATAACTGCTGAGAGGAATGAAAAACATCTTTTGTGAAATATGAAAATAATATTTCTACAACCGGGTGATGACGAGACAATATCTATTCAGAACTTCCGTGAGAAATTTTTTACTCGAACGGGTAATACCTCGCGAGGCAAATTGTATCTTGATCTCAATTCACTGAATTGGAAATATCTGACGATCTCTTCTGATTTCCTGTTGGTAAATTTGTACGAAAAATTCGCGAGCTGTTTTGTTACATAGTGACAATCACGCAATCAAATCGGGAAGTTTGTAAAAGAGTCGTTATGACAATAGATTTCTCTCAGTATTTCTTTATTGTCAAGAAGTTTCCTGAATGTAAAATCTTTAATGTGATGGCAATGTCGAGATATAAACTTGTTCTTTATTGATCAGTTATAAGGAAGAGGGTATTCTCGAACTTCATTCTAATTCTAATAAGTTAACTCTTTCATCAAGATGTAAATTTAATTATAAATGCATTATATAAAAAGTGTGCGTTTACTATTATTTCATCAAGAGAAACAAAAGAATTTAATAATTTTATTTCAATTAAGGTCAGTACTTAATACGTATAATATTTGTTAATTTTTGGTGATGTAGTATAGGTTCTATAACATCTAAATATTGTCAGAATTTTTGCATCAAGTTAAAACAGATAAAATTCTCAATAAATATTTCTTCTCGACCTTACAGTGCAAAAGATGTTGTGATGCAGTTCATTTCTGAAATAAAAATGTAAATTTATACGGGAGTGGCCTTCATTGGTCCAGATCTCAGCCACTATGTATGATATCGGTGCATGATTAATTCATTTTGTAAACTACTGCGCAAAATTATCATTTTTAAGTTGTTTTTAAGACAACTCTTAGTTGAATTAAATAGAGAATTTAAATTTTGCATATTTATTGATGGTTCGTAATCATTTTCAGTAAGGTTAATTCTTGTTGACTGTTATAGGTTCTTTTGATTGCAGTATCCATAGTCATTCGTCTATGTATATGAGTCAAAGAAGCATAACAATACGTTTAAACTCTTAACGGTTCTGTTCATCACAATGTTCATATAGTCATGTAATATGTGGTTAGTATAGCATTATGTGCACCGGAATGGAAATGTAGGTCCATCTATAATTTTGAGAAGAACCCCATACTGAACTGTTTGCTGACAACTCTCGATGACGTGAATCAAAGCGTGAATCTTTATTGAGATTACAATGGAATACTTCTACTTCATCGTTAGTCACAGATGAGAATGCACTGTTTGTTGGAATTTTCGTATATGCACAAGTTGTGAGAAAATGGAGTCATTAAATTTTGTGGGACTTATAATACTTATTACTGTTAAATAGTAATGGTTAATGTATTTTTCTCATAAAAAGACGGTTCAATCATTATTTATGTTATTCAATTTATACATTTTTAATACACATTATTTTAAGTAATATAATATAAACTGCGAACATTTATTTAAATGTTTTCTTAAGGTAGATTTCCAAGAAGTGAAAAAAATTAATGTGCCAAAGAAATAATATTAAATTATAGTTTTAAACTCTAAAGCTTTAACAGAAAAACAACCTAACCGAGTTCCAACAAATATTGCCCGATTTTTAAAGTTTCCGTGATAATAATCATATTTTTTAAAAATGTTCCTTGTTTTATCGCAGTAATAAGAGAAATCACCAAAAAAAAAACAAATATAAAGGACTTTTTTCTATTTGAAGAAATAATGGTAAAAATTTCTCTGGCAAACTTCTTTCTACCGACCATCTTGCGTCTTGGTTAAAATCTCGACATCCCTTCCTCGAGCAATGCGCCTGCCGGTTAGATATTACTGCACACCTGGTTGCTGGCTGAAGGTATTTCCGTCTTTTATAAGACCCCGGTTTGAATCAGTCGCGAGGATCCTCGAGAGTGCACAATGGAGCCGCGATTCAAGAATACGAATTTTCGAAATCACATCTCAGCGAAAACCGCAAATCTTTTCCAAGGATCTGCGTAAGCTGTGATGGAAGGGAGGATGTATCGAAATAAATGACATTTAAAATCCTCTTTTCCTGAAAAATAACTAAAAAAAGAAAATTATTTTACAAAACACGCCATTTTTTGTAGAATATTTCTCGCTTCTAATACTTCCTCGAAATAATGTTTAAATATTATTTATAAATTATTCTATTGAGTTGAATATGAATTGGGGATAAACTCTTAATACTATATTTTTTTCAAAGATTATGAGCGGTTAAATTTTACTTATAATAAGTGTAAAAACTCATTTTATATGGATGCAAATAATGCATCAGCATATACTCTATAAATATTCTGTTTCAATACATATATAGCGATTTTGATTCGTAATTTAGCCGTAGAAAGAGCGTAATCAGGATGTCTCGTGTTTAATTAATGCGCCCACTATCAATATGGAATAATATTATAAATTATCTTAATATTAATTTTAATAATTATTATAATAGTATTATATATAACAAAATTATATTAATATAATTCTATAATCTTTAATATTAATATTAAGCAATAATGAATTATATTAAATTTTCTGTGTTTTGAAAACTCGTGGCACTTGCTGTAGTGATGGTGCACTCGCTTACCACTACTGTTGATGACCTCTCTAGATCAGCTTTCGTTAACAGGTTCATTTACATTATCTGATTATAGACATAACTATATCTGATTTTAGAACTGTGTAACGTTTAGCTTTTCAAAAATAGTATTTTATATAACACGTCAAGATTTCGGTCACTTGTTGGGGAACAGTTACTAAGTTGTTAACTTATTTAATCATTTATTTGTCAATTGCAATAGGGCACGTAAATTTTGCCATTAGCTATTCTTCATTTGACGACTTTTAAATCTCGGTTATTTTGCCAGAAAGAAATATAAAGACACACCTAGGAAATTAGCATGTGACATACCTTGATCAATATTAAGGTTTTGAACATTATTCTAGAGGAATCTGTCCAAGTGGACAAAGACTTAAGTCAGGTTAACTCGATGTTTGTATCACTTTTTCCACCGCCATTACTGTTACCATTCATCTCTCACATCATTCATATATCGAACGGGTTCAATAAGAAGCTACGCGGTAATTCTTCTTCCAAAAAACCATTTTCATTCAGAGACATAATTCCATTTTCCATTTCAGAATTCAATATGGGACAGTTTGAGGATGATTAATTCATGTTTCAAAATAACGAATGGAAAGTCGTTATTTTGTGCTAGAAGTGGTAACATTTGGAATCACAAACGGTATCCACTGTAAAGTAGCTTGAAATCAGTCACAATTGACACAAAACAATGTAGTTGTGTTCAGAGTTCTGCAGTTCTCTATTTCTGTGGATTTTTTTATTTCGTGAGATGTATTTATTCTTGTGTTTTTGACTTAAACTCTTTTTTTTTTACATTTACGTCATATTTCTCATGAACCTCAAGATTTGCGTTTAGGAATCAAAATCGGATATCTGTTTTACGGGTGAATTCACATCTTATTATTAAGTCATGAAATTGTTTACTTATGATGTATTGAGAAGAAGAATTATTACCATAATCGAACGATTCTTTTTTTTTCAAAATTTCATATACCATAACAAGCTTCCAGGGTATGAAATGCGAATTAAATACCACGATATAATTATTCATTGCTGTTTGCAATACAAATTTTTCTCGCAGATTTAACCATCCAAATAGAACTGTGCCTGTTCTGAATAACTGTAATGCCATTTTAAAATTCTGTCTGTGCCCGAAACCTTTGCGCGCATGTTAAACCGGACCCAAGGGGAAAATCCCTGTGAGCGCGAGGTTTGCTCCGCTGTGACGTCACTCGCACCGGCTATGGCAGCGCCAGAGGTGGTATTGGTGTTGGCGGCGGCATTGCTTCCATTCTTGGCGGTATCGGCTTTACTGCCTCATCGGTTGACGGTGCTTCCCACCCACCGCCCCGTCGCTGTTCGTCCGCAACAGGCGCCACAACCCGGAGGCGCTCCGTGCACTCAGCACGCAACTAGAATCGAAATGTGCAGTTATTCGTTCACACGAATCACATTATTATCGCCATTATCAAACTCTGATGTTAATATTCATATTTTTTTCTTCTTTCATTTGCATTAGTCATGAGGCAACCTTGTATGTATGGCTTTGCAAAATAAGGTACTTTTTGGTTTAATTTTCTGTGTTGATCTTCTCGGAACATCTTTGCAATCATTGAGGTGTTTCCCGTCCCGTCATCGTGGAGGCGTAAGCAGTTCCTATAATGTCCATGTTTATCCCAGTGTATTTTTCAAATAAAAGATATTTCTTCTCGGTCTCTATCAATGTTCGGAGGTTTCTAGTATTTAAAATGTCTTATCTTACGTAATTGTTCTGATATTCTGCTTGCTCTGGTTCATAATTAAGACAATCCCACATAATACGATCCGATGTTTATCTCCCACCCTCACAGTCATGCATGTCCTGATTTATTTTATATATCCTTTTTAGGTACTGCCTGGTGTTTCCATGTCCCTTCATTATTTGAAGTAGGTGATTTGTTAAGTGGAACCAATTTTTATTCGTCCGTGAATATGAGACCTGTATATGTATCCATGGATTAAACGTTCCTTATCACATTTTGCTCATCACATTTGCCATCCTGTCATTAATGTTTTTGTGATTTTTGTATTTGAACCTTTTTTCAATTTGTGTTACAATTTGCTCACTTGTTTGAAATATAATAATATTTAATTTTCTGGACATATAAAATGATACTGCAAAATGATAATTCATACTGCATTATCATTACGAAAAAAAACGTTCTTTTTGGTCCTGGTGATTTTGTATGGATAAGTTATTTCATTACAATAAAACAGTAAGCACCCAAGTTTGTGGACTTTACCATGTAGCTCTTAAATAAATGTTTTGTTTATACCTGACACACTATACCGTGGTTTAACTAGTGGTGCAAAACCATTGCACGTACTTTCTCATATACGTTTCTTAGTCTGGATTAGGAATTATTCAAACGATAAGAAATAATATAAAATAACATCCACACGCTTCAAATAATATTCACAAAAATTAAATATGACACACAGCATGCACCAATTAACAAGAAACCACGGGAAGAGGAGCAGTGGACACATTAGAAACGTGAGCTTACGCAGTAAAATGATGCAGCGTCACCGGATGTGAGGTTACGACAAGTGCGTAGAGGTCGCTTAGGTGGAAGATTCACGAAACCAAGAGAAACATAAGATGCAAACATTCCTCTGTTCTCCTTTTTAAAGTAACAATTAAAAATGACACGTCTACAAACATATACTCTTTGGATTCTCACCACTGGCAAAAAAAATACACATTGGCGAATGTGTAGAAAAAGAGTGTTAGTAATAAGTACAAATAAAACCAATTATTTAAAAATGTATATAATAGTAAAGAACTATAACATTTTCGTCGGGCTCAAAGTCAATAATTCAACTTCTTGGTGTCTTTTATTATAGATTTGGAAGTCCAATAAATATTCAGAATATTAATTCACTCTGCGTCTGCTTCATCCATGGTAATAATATCCAAGGTTTTTTTGAAATAGTTAACAAATGCGTAAATGTAGCAGATAAAAATTATTTTACTGCGTCTGTATCAAACTTACAAGTGAAACACCTCTATAGCGGGTGTAATGCATGCTAATTGTAGTACTTTACGTATAGAAAATTTAAGCAACATCGTTGGACCAGTTTTGAAATAAATTCAAAATTGTACTCTGACCTTCATGTGAAGTGCCCTTTGTGTTCAAGTAAAAAGAATATTGAAAGCACGTGGATATCTCAGAAGTAAATTTTACCCTAAATGACAAAAAAGTACCATTCGGTTAGGAGTGCTGCGTATAAAACGGACGGACCGACCGGACGGACGTCCTGCCAATAACAACTTTTTTGGAATCAGGGTTGTCCAAAACGGATATTTCCGCAAAAATCTCGTTTTCGAATTTTTTTCACGATTACAATACTTTCTATATTCCACGTATATGAGAAAGTAAAATGAGTAAATTACCCCGAGTGTGCCATAAGAAAGCGCTGACTTGCTAAGTATGACGATACATATTGTCGACGACTGGTGATACACGTATATTTGGAACCTGGCTGAAGTGAAGAACGGATGATCGTTTAGGGGTAAAATCCTTCTAGCCAATGAAGAGATGATTAAAATACCTCTAGCATGTGACGCGATTTATTTAAATATAAAATATGTAAAACAATGTTTTGCACTTTTTATCTTGTGTCCTTACTCGGTATTTGTGCCATTTAATCTCCTGTGACATTTTTACAGATATGTGTTCCTTTGTCATTGTGATTTTTATTCATGTACTCTGTATCAAAATATTTTTTAGTTTTGAAACTTTCTGTATACGTAGTGTGAGATTAAGTTAAACTTATGAGCAAAGAAGTTAGCTATTATCGTACTTCATTGATAAAATTGTTTCTTCTAAATTGTTTAATTGATAAATTGTTTCTAGTATTTGAAGTTACATACTTTGAATCTATGAATATTGTGCTCATAAGGATATTAAAATTTTCTTGTTCATTTGTATCCAACTTCTACTTTCGTCACTTCGGATTGTAATACTTTTGAAACAATGCGTTATTATCAGAAATTAGACAATGTGACAACTAACAAGTGCGCATGTTCATTGTAAAATAGACTAAAACACTTGAGGGTGAAAAAAATATTAAAGTGAAAAAAAGAAAAACAACAAAAAACAAGTTTAATCGAATTTTATTTTATTAAGATAACTTTTAACTTTTAATCTTAACAAAGGGAAAGTATCAACTGTGTTTCATGTAACACAAAAAGCATATTTTAATATATGGCGATGGTCCAAGTAGAAAATTTTATTATTCAATTACTACACATATAACACGAAATGGACTTGTTTAGCACAAAATATAAAACGTATTCACAAACAATATATTCCCATTCGTATTTTTATCATCAAAGAAGAATGAAACATTAAAATATTTAATAAAGGTATATTATATGTAAAGGTAATGAAAATATTAATATTTTTGTCCTTTTTTGGATTTTCACACATGTGACAAAAGGAAGAAATTTATACACTTGAAATCATATCACGTGAAAAAAACATAAGTTAGAAAAAATAAATGAATTATGCCTTATGTTAGTCGATTTTCAATTAAATTATGTTATATCCTGAGATTTCTTAGATAATTTAGTGTTTTCAGTCTTTTATTACATAATGTTACATAATATTAATTATTAACTAATTTATTAATATAATTAATTATAATTTAAAGTCAATTTATTATACATATTATAGTTAAGTTAATACATTTTAAAGATAATGAAAAAATGTAACAAAAAACTCTCATGTATTTGTAGATACGGTTCTATTTTTTCATTATTTAAAACTTTTTAATTTAGAAGAAAGTAGTGTTGCTACATTTTCCATATTTTCGGAATATGTTTAAATAGGTAGATAGAAGTACAGTCATTTTACTCGTTGAAAATAGTGTATTTATTCTTTCCGGAGAATAAATTGAACAGTTAATATCAATACAATGTTAGTGTCAAAGGATTTTGTTTTTAATAATAGATATATGTTACTTTTCAACTTTTTTAAACTAAAATTTTCAACTTTTGAAACATTATAAATGCAGTGATTACTTTCTCATAGATTAACGATGAATGACTGCCGTGTATTAATAGTAGAGGACTGAAATTTGATGGGAATACTCTAACATGCATTGTTTTGAGAGAATATGTATCGAGGCTGCGAAATGACGTTTTACAACTCTAATTTGTCTCAAAAATGTATTAAGCGAATCAGCGTGAATCGAGTATTTGGGCTACTATCAGCAATATAGCAGGAAGTATATTACCATGCAGTGTTAACAGCTTCCCCGTATGGAACGTCTATATTTGCTCAAACCATCGGATTTGAAGTATATAAATTGCGCTACATTGATGACAACTTTTTAATTTAAAAAATAATATAACGTACAAATACATGTAAATGAGAAAACTTAATAATATTTAAGCCAAATAACGATAATATTTAGGAAGTTAGTTTATTATTGATTACTTTTCATTTATTGTTGATTTTAAATGTTATCCATCGTTCTTTTCCTTATTTACTGCTTATATGAACTTCTACTACTGCTAGTCGTCTGAAATTTATGAAGAATAATTGAATATTTACAATTTATGGAAGAAAAAATATAACCTTTCCAAATTAATACACTCGTGTCTTTTCGTAAAGAGGAATGTAGGAACTAGATTTGATGGAAGAAAATATTTATTAAATGACTGTAAGAAAGGACCAGGTATTTGTTACTTCCTTAAAATATATTTGGTACTTCCTTATTTTTATACAGGTTTTTAACAAGTTCATTAACCATCAAGATTTATTTTTGAATACATATTTGTAAAAAGGTCTTTTATACGTACTATACAAGTAAATAAAAAAGACAAATTTTATTACGTTCTCTTTCAATTTAATAACCAAATCAATTGTACGCAAGGAAAAAAAAGCTCAGCCTAACGTTAGCTGTGATAGCTCACGCGTTGGCTGTCTAGCGGACAGACAGTACCATTAGCTGCCACAGCTTATGCTGTAGCTGCCCTGAAACAGTTTTCGTCTGAACTAGACCCATTTTCTATCACTGCGGAAGCTAACGCTGTTTTGTCTGGAAGGAAGAAAGTTACATCAACAGCTATAGCTTATATGTTTTGCGCGAAACAGCTCAGCCTCGATCAAAAATCTGACTTAGCTACAAGAACTGTTATTTGTTCCTCGCCGATGATCTCGTTCGTAGTTGCAGCTAAATGACACTCGGCTGTGATGCTTTCTGTGCATTCGGTTCGTTGACTCATGACTAAAGCGACGCAGCCTCAGCAATTGTTTTACGGAGTCTGATTACTGTTTTACGTATTTACTATTAATGGTATCAATACCATGGTGTCAACTCGTAGAAAAAGTGACACAAGACAATAAAACATTATACTGCAGTAGCTAATGCTAGCGTTCGCGCCTTCAGAGGGAAAGGGCCCTGGATCGAATACTGGCTCGGTTGGATACCTGAAGACTGACGTCTAAAAAAGAGAACGTTTGGAGTACGCTTGTGATGAAACAATGTAAGACCATGGAGTTATAATAAAAATGAATATTCAAGAAAGTCGAGATAAAATATCGAGAAGAAAGTATGCAGATAGTCGACATCGACCCACGTCGAATCAATATTACGTGTAGTAGATGGTTGGCAATATCATCTACTGCAGGTTCCCTTTTCTTATCTTGTAGATTTGAGAGAGCTAATGCTGTACGCTGAGAAGCTGTGAGAGCTAATGCTGTACGCTGTGATACAGAAGGTCAAAAATTCACGTCATAATTCTACCCATCCCGGTTTGAATTGACAATAGTAAATTCTACAAAATTCAATTTCAAATTTCTCTTCTATTTTTCTTTCCTTTAATCTAACTACAAAGGCTCTACAATGGGACACTACAAAGTATACACCAAATACCTATGAACATATCCCGGATTGTAAACAGAATTTCGTAATAGAACATTCAACCGAAGTATAATCGCATGTCGTAAGTAGTCTTAATTCGTATTTTGGCTACAGCAATATGTTTCTACTTCCGTCAAATACTACCAGTCCCCAAAAATTATATACCTACAAATGATTTTTTGTCCATTATATTAGAATTGTAATCTCTAAATTAAATTATTTATTTGTAAACGTGGTCGAGCATTATCTTGAACGTATAAGATGAAAAAGAAAAAAAAAACTACGGTTGAAATTGAAAAAATAAAGGGTTTTTATCGACTAATTACCCCAGTGTACTTCACTACTCTCATAATATTTTAAAAGTTGTGAGCTTTTGTCCTTTTCACATATTTGTCCTTCCCTTGCATATTCGTGGATTAAATCATTTACCGATTTCATATGACTGCTTTGTGACAGGATTAACGTTTGCAGCAGTTAATTTGTAACCTCTATTCTAGATTTGAAACGATTTTGTGAAAACTTTCCTTTGTTCAAAATACGAGTTTTTCCCTGTAATTCCCGCTAACATCGGAAATGTTACAACAACATAATTCAAATCATTTTATGGCATGAATTTCAAACACTTTATTCCGAACTGTCCTTTTAAGAGATTGAATAAAATAAAATTTTATCTGAATGATAAAGGTGAAATGTCGTTAAAATAAAAGTATTTTGATCAGATTTAAATATGTTCGTTTGCTCATTAGACAATTGTAATAAATCTTCCCATCTTGTTTGGATTACAACATTAAAACATAGTTATTGGTATCTTCGAGTGTATATTGAAAAATATTGCTTTAATATATATTTGTTTTGTTATATGCACCTTATTGAATGTTTGATTTAGTTATGAAACATGAATTTCAGTTTATTGAATCTACTTGATCTATTCTTATGAAATATGTTCGCAATGTAACTCGTTTTCACCAACCTTACCTTAGTAAATAATTAAAACATAAAATATCAATTCTCAACTGTAGTCTCGGAAAACTTTTTCCAAATGCTTATGAATAATCAGATAACGTACACACATTTAAGTTTTTAGTGTCACTGACAAGGAAATAAAATCTAACAATATGTATGGCATTGTCCTTAGTGACTGTCTGACTGGCTCTTTCATTCATCAACGAATATAAAAATTATTAGAGATCGGAACTGAAAACATTGATGAAATGTTGCTATTACATTATATGCTTAAGGCTCTCTAAAAGAAAAGTTTTTGAAACTTCGATTACATGTGACTTTTCGCTATTTTAGCTCATTACATGAACTAAAAATGACGTTACTTTGTTTTATACGTAATCAGTGTTTTGTGAAAATGGGACTCCTTTTTTCGTTTTACTTCATTTTTAACGGGTGTAAAACATTTAGAGTAAGTAGAGTAGGTTTCTTGCTTTTGTCTTCACGCTAACGGCACAGTATATCACTCATCGATTTCTCACAAACTAATTGAGATATTATAGCGGTTTATGTATTAAATGTTGCTAAATTAAATATACAAAAACTAGCATCTAGAATTTTTCATGGTTTACATTTTCAATTGGGTAAAATAGATAAAATAAAACAGTTATTTTCATTTATAATGAGCCATTTATTTGCTTCATTTAAAATATTATATTTTAATAATTTTGGAAATGTTAACTATTACGTAACCTAACTTATAAGTAGTGATATAAGTTTAAATCAGCCATCAAATCAAAAACTATACAAATGAAATGTTGAGCCAATATTTTAATTTTTAAAAATATATACAAAATGTTTCATGTTTGGTTCAAATTACATCCGTTTTAATGTTTCCTTTTTATACTTCATTTTATTTTAAATATTAATTTTCTCTCCACCTTCTGTATTGTTGAATTTTTGTTTCCTGATCGCTTCTTATTCGCCCAATACGGAATGAAGTTCCTTGGAAAAGGAGATGTACAACCAATAACAGTTACCATTACACACCGCAAGTTGACATGGATCGGCTGCCCACTAAAAAGAGATCCAACAGCTGTTGAAAGAAGGCGCTGAGCTGGAATCCTCTGGGACTCAGACAAAGATGTTGGCTGAGGACGAGTTGGAAAAGTAAAGAGAGAAAGAACCTCCCGAAAATCGACAAAGCATGAATCACAGCGCCTAGAGGAATTCAGTGGAGGAACTTTGAGGGAGCCGTATTCTACAAAGTGCAGATTCTTTTAATCCGATAATGCTTCTCAACCATTGTAGTCCATAATAGCTCAATTAAATAAAATCTCTTTACACTATTATACAAATGCCAATTGAAGCGTAATTGTACATTAATAGTTTATTTCATTCTACGTTTTCAAATTGTTTGTCTTGATCAAATTTAGTGTGATTAAAATTTACTTTTGTGGGATTAAAGCCATTAATTAAAATTTACAAATTTCCATTTTGCCCTCGTGGGCATTACGAGTGCAGCGGAAGACAATTCTTATAAGCCACCTCGCTTAGAAGAAGATGACCGGACACGTAGTGGTGAACTCTGCTAGCACTTTGTGTAAATATATAATTGTAGTATTGTATATGTGGAATGTACCGTGCTATTGAAGCTTATCCACATTGAGCGATAGGAGGTAGGAGTTGGGTGGTAGGCTATTGTTAGTAGGTGGGCCGCTTAGTTGGGTTTACTAACAACTTAGCCCACGTGGAGGGGTCGTTTGGAAATGTTAGTAATAAGAGGATATTGATGTTAGAAATTATTGATATTAGGAGGAGGTGGACAGAGGAAGGAGAGTTCGCTTTTAGTAGCCACAGCTATATGAATTAGGACATTAATGTGAAAAGCTACAAATTTGGATGACTTGGTGATGAGCGACAACACTACCACCTGAGCCACGGGTGGGGCNTATCACCTGAGCCTTGGAGACCCCATAAGTATATTAATAAACCAATAATTGAAGTAAGGGATTCGTAAATAGAAGACCTTGTAGCTGAAGCTAAGGAACAGAGATTTATGATCTATAATAAAATGAAATAATAATAATAATAATGTAATGTGCTTGCTGAAGAGGAGGTGTGAAGTTTTGTTAATTTCCATCTTCTCCTTTATTACACAAATGAGTTTGTTACATTTTTGTTTTGTCTTTATATTGTGATCAATCAGGGTAATTAATGGTTATTATTACATGAAATCTTGATANAATTAAACCAATTGTTTAAAACTTTCAATAAGAGACACAAAAAAATACTCGGATAAATGTGAGCTAATCGTTTTCTGAATTTCCATACAAAAGCTGAACAGTAGAATAAAAACGGAGCGTCCAAATGAAACCCACAATCAATAAAGCCTATTTCGCTTATTTTCTCTGCTCAATGAGAAGCTCCGTTCCTGAGTTTTTATTCCTGTTTTATATTCAAATGGAGGGGTGAGTGGTGAATTCTTCGAGTCTATACCCCTCCCATTCTCCTTCCACGCTGTCCTTAGTTGCCCGTAGTATTCTGGGAAGGGCAATTCACTGATCAGGTCTGCTGTAAGGTTTTCATTACCAACGTCATGATAAGAGCTAGGTTGAAGTGGGTCAGACATTCACCTGGGATTTCTACTACACCAGACCAATTTCATATTTCCATTATAATCAAGTGATTACTAAATGGAAGAGGATATGTAACGTCCTCACCCTCAAATAAAATAAGGTATTGCAGACGTCTCTCTCTTTCTCTCTGTGTTATATAAATTAAATAGTTTTAAAGTTAATGAGAAATAGAGAGAAAAACACATCACTGACAAATTGGACAAAACTTTCGGCGTTCAGCCTTCCTCAGTCACGTAGAAAGAAAAAAAAAATATCTAGCTGAAATAAATATGTGTACACACATTAAACAGTTTTAAAGTCGAAATAGAAAGTAAGTCACTCACAAAGTCACGTCTAGATGGTTGAGGAAGATTGGATGAGGAAACTAACTAACTAACTAACTAACTCTCTCTCTCTCACACTCTCTCTCTCTAGAATAATAACTAACATACCCAATAATCAATAAGGAATTTTTAAAACAAAAAGTCAAACCCTATATGATGATGTTAAATTATTAGAATATTACTTGCAGTTGACAAATACATATTATGTACCTTAATATATCTGACTACTATTACCTATTTAAAATTTGTCGTATATATTACCTGCTGAATGTCAAACATTACTGAAATTCAATTGATCTTTGAAGAAATAAGTGGAACCACCAGGATATCTCGGCATAGACAATTTTTCAGAATCATAAGAGTGTACAAGTCCTATTACATCCATTCCCTCACTCGTCCAACGCTCTTAGTTTCAGAGTCGGTCGAGGTAGTAAATGGTCCATAAACTCCACGAGTATCGGAATCCAACCTAAATGCTTCGCTGCACCAATTGATGCTCGCACTTTCTCTGTCCCAAAGCTGGACCGCAGTCACCAGGGAGACCTGGAAAAGCAAAAGCGACGTGAAAAAAAAATCTATTTCGCCCGTGCGTAGGAATACAATACAATGTTGAGCTACCATTCTTGCTTCAATATGAGTCGTATGTGGTGCCGTGTCCTGGAATTAAGAGATCGACGATATTGGTAAAACTTGCACGTAAAGCATTACGTGAAAAATGCTGCAATACGAGAAGGTAACCACAATTTTAATGAAAAATTCTCATCCGTAGTCCCAATATCGCTGCCATGTTTTCTATTTCTCTATTAATATTTATTAATTGTCTATGAACTATAAAGATTTATTAAATTCTGTACTTATAAGTTACATTTTCATATAAAAAACACATTTATCGAAAATTATCGAATCAGAAAATCTTCAACGCACAATTTCCGGCTTTACGTTATTAAAGTAGTTTCTCTTACGATTTCGCAAGTACAATATAAAATTTCCGACTAAAAATTTACTTGACTTATTCTAATAATTCAAATGATACAAAATCAAACATCATATTCATTTTTTTACCAATATAAATTAGATCGTAGTAATATCAGAAAAGCAACAATAATAAACCGTTAATCAAAGATCTGTTATTTATTTCTTCCTTATTTTAAATACATCTCGTTTGGGTCAGAATCCACTCGTTGCTGCAGTGTTACAATATGCTTTATTTGTTTTTGTTATTAATGCATTATGTGTATTTTAAGTGAAATATTCTCTTACAGTGTTTGAATGTGTTAGTAAATTAGATTTTACTCCAATATACTTCCATCAAACTTAAATGAAGCAAATATCTGAACAATTTTCGTCGTAAACAATGTAGCTAATATACAACTTTATAATAGTATTATCAAAAGAAGGATAGGTTCTGAAAGAAAGTACCGCTCTTTGCCAAGAACGAGATTTTTATTTTGTGGTTGAGAATAGAGATATATTCTCGAATAGAATGTAACAGTAAATTTTTGAAATAAATGTAAATATATTGCAAAACATCAGCACTTTTCAACCATCATAAGTTTTTTAGAATGCTCACTTTAAGAGATCGCATTTTCATGTTGGACATAACTGGGTTTGAAATAGACGAACCAAGGTTCACCAAACTCACGGATTCAATAAAGAGACCATAATATTTATATCTAGAACATCATTACATAAATAATGTAAAATGTGTATTTTCTAGTTCATTTCTTAGAAATTAAATTTCACTTTTCCTTTTTGATTTTCTTCTCAGTGACTTGCGCATTTACATATCCACATAGAAAGGTAACACTAAATATTTTATGTGGATGCACGCAATGCAAATTTCTTAAAAAAATTCATGTCTTTCTAACATATCGCTAACGTGTCAAGAGAAGATAAAAAATCAGATCTTTGTGGTTCAAAAAATAAAATTAATTTCTTCTTATTACTGAAGATCTTTCCCCTTTAACCATCGACCTACTGATGAACAAAGTCAGAGAATAAAGAGAGCAAAACAGTACTGTTTTAAACAATGTTTTAAGGGACTATAGCTAACGAACTTTTTCGATTGATAAAGTTTCTCATGAATATTTCAAGAATTCATTTGACGAATGTGAGTAATTGTTCAAAGAAGAGGGGTATTTATTCTCTTTGAAATTCAATGAACATAAAGACACCTGCTGCAATACAAATTTAATTAATTCCTTCGTTATCTCCTACTTGTTCCGTTTTTGAAAGAACAGCAACCAAATAGAGCCCTGGAGAAAACGGAAATTAGACCCATAAATTACTGCAAGGCAAGAACACCTCCCTTTGGAATGTTAATCTCGTTCATTTACCTCCTTCAAGAGGTCGCCTGAAAACGTATATCAAATTTTAGTATGTCAACTCATTACCGGGGGGGAAAGTCAGTTTAGTGTATTGGAATCTTATTGCATATTTCCCCAAGGTGCCAGTCATATTTCATAAATTGTGTCCCGGGTATATCTGTAGACAAGTACAAGATCCACTGTTGGAATGCTGCTATTGAAATTTAAATTCATTCTCGTTGAAGTATTCGGTAGTACGGATTTTCTTTCTTCCAGGTATTTCTTCACTGTAAATGATATTTCATAATTGTAGAGGTCTTATAATATTAAATTCATATTAATGTATCATCTTCAATCATAATTTTTCTATAATGGTCTACTATCACATTATATGTATAATGAAAGATTTGAATATGTTAATGGTTATAAAGCTAGATGCCAATTTAATAGATATTCAACTCTCATAATATTTCAATTATTTAATTCAGTGGGTTACTTAGTAACGTAGATAAAACCTAGGTAAATTTATATTATTTAGCATCTTAAACTTTTTAAATCCTGAAGAAGAGACTGTGAAGTTTTATGAGGTAAACTAAGTTTCCTTGATTAACTAAATGTGACAAAATAATATATTGATGAAATAAAATAAAACATACATTAGTCGAAATTTAAAGTCAAATCTTATAATTGTTATAATTTAAAATTATGTTGTGGTCAAAGTAGGATTATATACAAGACTTTTCCTACATTTTCTTAAATGCGAATAATACCGGTTTTATAACAGATTTAATTTGGCTTATTTCCTGTTAACTTTGAAAGGATTAAGTCTCGCGGACAAGTGCAATTTTTTACTTTTCTGTACACATATTTTGTTATGTAAATTGTTCTTTACTTTGAATTATTACTATGAAATAGTCGTAATAATTCTAATATTGGTCGTGTAGTAATGCTTAATCAATTAATTCACCACTCAACTGAATTTCATCAATCGGTAAATTATCATATACATAATACAGGAAAACGGTGCTAAATTAAATTGAGGATGTATCATGAACATGTGAACGATGCGAGTTTACGTAGTATAAAAAGAGACATCGAATTAGTTCAAATTCATTCATCTTGATTTTTCCCTTTGAAATCTACTAGAGTTGATCTTGTGACTGTGACTTGACTGTTTTAAAAAAATCTGACCTAAAAACAACAATATTTCTTATTATTATAAAAACAAATATTTTCTGCCATTTTATCTTCGACCATTATTCTCACAATTTTAAATTTATAACAAAGCATAAAGATGTATAGAAATGAAAGAGGGAGGAGAGTTGATACTTGCGCGTTCTTTCTTTAAATTAATAGTTTTGAAACGTTAAGTACTGAATTTAAGAATTTTGTTGTTGTTTTGAAAACATTTAAATGATTAATATGTTACGAAACATAGGGAACACTAAGAATAAATCGTAATGTGAAGTTTTTTTCTCCGTAGACGTTTTATTTTCTCTTTGTGTGAAATACGATGATTATTTCTCTACGACGTTTATTGTCAATATGTAATACTGTTCTTCTCTAAAATTATTTTTTTCTCTTTCAGGTATGTGTTTTATCCCTGCTGCTATCTTTTCGATGGTGACTTGATACCAAAAAGGTTGAAACGGTTTTTTAGAATTAATAAAATAAATTCTAAGGTAAGTATTAATATTTACAAAAATCTATTATATTTTTTTATGAACAATATTTACGAAACAGTTTCTTTAATTCTTTAAATCACATGTTCTTGTATTTGTTTCATAAAAAATAAATATTCTTGAAAATAATAATTTTATAAAGTGTATGTACATAATAAATTAAAGTAACTGGTAATTATTTTCGAGAATGTTATTGAATTTTATATATATATATATATNAATGCACTCAATGACAAATTTGCTTACTATTAAAATTGTTTAAATTAATACATGAAAAAGATATTCGACCTCATGTATTGTAACTTAATTTTGTAAAACACATTCATTTGTTGTTTTTTTGTACTACTTTTAAATAAGTAAAACATGAAGAGAATTATTGACAGAGCGGAAAAATATTTGTTTCTTTACCTACGTTGTGGCTAAGTCAGTATGGGGCGGAGTTCTCCCCTGATCCCGAAGTTTCTGGGTTCGAATTCCGGTTGAGGTATGGCTGTTCTCATTATATGTTGTACTCGTGGAAGGCATCGGAAAATCACGTTACATCTGAAGCATTACAAAATCTTCATCACTTGCATTACAAGATTTGGAAGTTTCCCTTGTATATTCATGTCAAGGATGTGGGGTTGCCTTGACATAAAGAGAGATGGTTCGGACTCGTCTTCGAATTGAAAACTAATAAAATATTATAATTAATATCACATTGTCTATAGAATCATATTTTGAAATACTGCTTAACATTAATTTGAGCTTCATAATTTTTTTACTTAACATGTTTCCTAGTACATTGATTTATGGTTCATTTTTATTACCCGTGACTCACATCTGCTCTTCCCGTAACATATTCTTCTCAAACATTTAGGGTAAATAATTTAATTGAAAGTATTTAATTAGTATGAATATAATAATGTATATCTTTGATATGTACTCAATAAGGATTACTAATTTCGAATGGTTGCACACGGTAGAATACAAAAATAGTTGAACGAGACTAATGTGTATAATGAATAATAAGAGACAATGAACAAACAAATTTTTTATTTAATTTCATTCGACCCACTTTATTTGTCTTTATAATAAAAACTGGAATATGAAAATGATTTATGTAATTTATGTTGTCAAAGTACTCTTTCAAAACTGATTTTCAAATTTGTGCTACTTACATTTTAGAACACTGCCTTTAACAAATATTCGATGGACTAATAAATGGTGAATTAGAATTCAAAAAACAATTATTTGACTCACGAAAGAAATCGTCTCCGAATTGGGTAATGACATGCATTTTAGTTCATTTTCAGCAAAAACTGGCATACATATCATTTAATATATAATTGTATCATTATTTCACTTTAAAGTCCGTTTAATGCGACAGTTAAGCCGAGATGTGCAGTCAATGCGAAATAATAAAAAAATCTATAGTAAAATGAATTATCATACCTCTCTACCAGTAAGATTTGGAATGTTCAGGACCCATTCTATAGTAACGAGCCATAAAATCTCTTACTTAGGTTGATTAAATGACATTTGAAGCTGAAAAAAAAAATATTTTTTTTCAAGATTTAATTCCAAAATCATAAATTTTCAAACTTGCTGGTTTTAATTCTTCTAAAACATGAAATTGTTAAAATAAGTTGTTATAAAAGTTAAAGGTTTTGAAAAATTATATCATAATTAACAATTAGAAACAGAGTTATAGTCAACCGAAAAATATTTATTTGCTAAAACCGGTTTTCGACATCTTATGCAGACATCTTCAGTAGCCCAATGGTCTTAATAATAATGATACACAGTAATAATATATTAAAATAGAGAGTAATAGTATGTTGTAGTTAATAATAATCAGAGAATTCAATACTAATTGGTTTCAGATATTCAAAAGATTATATAAATAGTTGAATGATATATGATTGTTTGCAAAATTATCACTTGAAAAATTGAAATTTGTGAATATTTTGCAATAAGAAAAAGTTTTGTAAGCCGAGCGTCTTACCTTCTCTGGAGGGGGTGTGTGTGGAATGCAATGATCTGGTTGCCTTTGTGTCTTAAGAGGTGTATGTGGGTGGGCGGGCTAATGGGAGGGTTTCTGCCCGAAGATGAATGCTAAGTGCATTCTAGGAGGAGGGTTGCTATTAGGGGGAGAGAGAGAGAAGTTTGTTTGCTCATTTAAAATTTGTGCGTATAGATTGATTGCTTTCTGAATGTAGATATACTCTAGTAAAAAAATTGTGTTATAATATTTATTTTATATTTCTAGTATATGTGTGTTCGTCTGGGTTGAAGCATGATTTGAGTCTAACAGATGTGTAGCAAAGTGAGATTTGTCTGTCTTGTATTTTATTGCGTGTAAGTGTTCTGTAAGGCATAGCAAAATTACTCCCAGTTATGCCACTTCCATTCCATGGTATATTGTTAGCTAAGTATACCACTTTCAGAAACCAATGTGCAGAGTTAAAACTCGTCATTGACAAATTGCCCTCTCAAATGGTTACTCCTCACAACTCATTGACTCTATCATAAACAGAAAACTCCAAAGAAAAACTATTCACAACCATATCTCACTCACACCTATTTCTCCAAAAATCAGTAAATATATCTGTTCCATACTTTGGCCACATATCGCAATATGTACACAACGTTATGAAGAAACACAGTAAACACGTCGCATGATTATTCCTAAGTCTAAAATTTTCGCTCACATTAAGACATTGATGCGATTTTTCTGACCAGCAATTCAAAGAGTGGTTTTCTTACATTCGAGCAACTCGAGACCAAGCGGCCGATTTGTTTAGAGTGCCATGTATTCATTTTCCAAATACCTCCATTTTTCTAAAATTACTAGCTCATCCAAATTTTCAACTTTTCGGATGCAAACAGCAATTTTCCACAGCTATATTCCTTTCCGGTTATTTTTCTAAAAAAATTCTCATTGTTTCTTTTATTGCCTCTCATACATGAATTTTTCATTTTAAAATCTTTAAAATGAATTTAATTGATTTGGAAATTTGTTAGGAATGCATATATGCCTTAAACTTTTTGATCGGATAATCCTTTGTTTGGAAATAAAAATTATTTTTTCTCATTTTATATAAGAATATTGCTTTTTTTTTTGGGGGGGGGGGCTTTCGGGCTCTATATTTCTGTTATATCTTCTCTTGTGTTCCATATATGGGTATACAGAAATAAAATACTGTAAAAACTCACAGATTGTATCTTGTGGGTTAACAATTTGTGAGAAGTACTTACTGCCTGGCATAGAATCTGATGAAGTTAATTTGAACCATTTTTTAAATTCCAGTCCATACAATACTGATTCATCTAATGTGGAATTGCCCAAATGTGGCATTGGAATTCTTCAAAAGGGGGTATATGCAATACCTTCTTGGTAGAATAAAAAATTTGGAGTGTGCCCCACTCAACTCTCCAACTACTATTCATAACAAAAACGTATGGCACTAAGAACCCTACGTAACACATAAAATTGAAGAAAAAGAAGAACACACTTAATAATAATAATAATAATAATAATAATAATAATAATAATATATTATAATTATTAAAAATTACATATTTTTCAGATCAACCTGTATCGAAATATTTATCATCACAGTACATGGTAAACATCTAAAAACTATAGATTGCATCAATTATCTTCTGTCTTAAAATCTTTCAAATAGCCTTATTGGCAAATTTAAAACAAGGGTCTCCAAGAAATTTTCGCTGTATCTAAAAAACGGTGCGACGCACAGAAATGCGACTTAGCAATCAGTACTCAGAATTAACTGACCAGTCAAAATGCTTCTATGGATATTATCAAAATTTTGAATACTAATAATCCGGAGTGGAACTCGGTGGGTAAATAAAGTCGGAATGAGCTGTTCAGAAATAGGCTTCTATTCTAAACAATCTCAAAGTCAAATCTCAAGTTTGGTTTTGATACATCAATTTGTTCGTGAGTTATCGGAGGGGGGGGGTATTTTTTTAACATACATACATACTGGAACCAATTCACAAAGATGTGAAGATATCTCAAAAGTTAAAACACCGTTGTTTATTATCAGTGTAGAAATGTTCACAAGGCTTAATAACAAGCAGTTAATTAGTTTTCGCATCAGTTTGGTTCAGAATAAATTGTGTAATTCACAGGAGTCATTATGATGCTCTTTTCTGGATGTGGATTAACGAAAGCAACATCCTTTATTTGATATTCTACCCGATCGTACGATTATTAATAATTAAACGTTTTATTGATTAACCTCTGGCGAGCGTGTGTTTCATGATAGGGAAACGTTGTATCGAGGGTAGGCTATATTCTCAGTCTTGTATGTTGCGTATTTCATAAGGGACTTGATTAGATTGTAATGAGTCAAGTATGCAATTACTGTTAATCAGATACAGCACCATTAAAACCGAAACCTCGAAGTAGTTTGTGCCGTATATTCCACGAAGATATTGTTAGAGAGAGTTATAAATAGTCGCAGTTCACTCAAAATCTGAAAATAGTCGCAATGTTTGAGCGTTTTATTTTACTTGACGATAACCTACTTATTCCGCAAAACTTGTAACTTTTCTTGGGATTGACAATTTTGCATTTAGGCCAACAAATAAATAATAAAATTATGTCGTTTCGCCAACATTTCAACAATTTATTTCAGTCATCATCAGCGGTCAATGAATAAGAAGAAGAAGAAGGAACAATATATATATTGGTTTTTATTATATATTAAAAACGTTGGCGAAATGACATAATTTTGTTATTTATTTGTTGGCCTAAATGCAAGAATATTAATCCCAAGTAATTATTATGGTTGATAACATTTGAAGTATTGTAACTTTTCCTTTTTCTCCTTCGCTTTATTTAAACTAAACTGCACTCTTCTCAGTGTTCATTTCATATTGACAAGTAATCATCCTTATTACTAATCTTCATCAATTCATTCGTCATCTAATCTTACATTCAAAATACTTCCTGCTGAATGTGAGCGCGTTCTCACCATTCATCCACTGCTCTCCATTCATTCAAAATTCACGTCTGTAAAAGGAAGCTGAACTAATAATGAAAGAATCGCATTCTCTTCAATCTCGTACTGTAATGTATATATAATATTCATTTTATCCAGTATGTACACCCCAATCTGAATTCACATTCTTCATTATCCCTTTATCCATACGCACTCCACCCGTCTCTCTCCGTTCCCCCACCCCCACACCGGTCTTCAACCCATCGTCTATTCACTGTACCCGTCAGTCGCGTCGGTCGCCCCACTCCGTCGGCGTCATCCTCTCTTTCGCATCGCCTATGCTCTCTGCGCACATTCTACGCACTCGTTGCGCTACTAGCGGCGGCACCGTAAATCACGAGACTTCGACCAGCCTGCGGTGGCGCTTGCGGAAATGAGCGCCTGACGCAATTCGACGGCGTCACGATGTCCCCGGAGGACGACGAAGGGAGGACCTCCCAGGTGGGATGGGAAATATCGGAGAGTAAACAAGAGAGTGAGTGAGATAGGGGGCAGTGGTAGTATCTCGAAATGAATTAGTACAGAAGAGAAGGGTCATCAGATTTCGCGGAAGATGTAAGCAGCAGGTTGGTGTGGGCGTGTGAGTATAATTCTACGGAGAGGGGAGAGGAAGGTCCGAGTGAGGATGATAGGGCTGTGGCTACGGCGGTGGGTGAGCAAACGTACGGTGGGATTAAAGGGCCAAAGGCTGTGGGTGCTATTGGACCACGTAAATTAACGAACGAATGGATTACTTCACGGCAGAAGAGTAGCCGCAGCGGGGTTTTGTCCTTTTGCTATTAATAGAGATATACGGAGATAGAAGGATGTTCTCCAATACTGCATTTGATTGGCTCTTGCTAGGAAGCTGTGTAGTGAAGAATTTATTGTGTGATTTAGAAGATATGACAGCATTGATGAAGATAATTGCAAGGGTGAATGCTTATCAAGACAGTGTGTGTAGACTAACTTCATATTTTTGTTTCATAGATTACTACAATACATGTAATTATATTGAACATAAACAAAAGTTATTTACTGAACTCAAACCAATTATGTAGAAATGTTAGACGTGAAAACTCTACTATTTAGAACTTGAAAGAATGCGTCGATGAATAATTAGGAACAGCTTTTTTAATAAAATATGGACAGGTTTAATACTCCTTTTTTCAGAATTATTTGAAAACGGTGTTACAATATATGTATTTTACAATAAAAATAAGTAAATTGTGACATGTATTAGCGTATTCTAGTTGTAATACTTCAATATTTCATATTTTAAATATTGCCTAATATTTTAATATTTTCCTATAAACCCATACTTTTTATATTCAATGAATAATTTCATATTTATAAGGTAAGAAATGGATTAGCAAAATTAAATAAAATTTTTTTATTTTCACGGTTTTCTTCTTGTAAATTTGAATATTTTTGTAAGCAAGCACTAATAAAAATAAATCTGAACGTATTCTTTCTCTTTATGAATATATAGAAGTGTAACAAAATGAAGATAACGTTCTGCTGGAGTTGCCCAGAGTTACTTAGAGTTTTTATTATAAATACGTCATTAGACACTAGTCTCTACCAATATTCATGTGTTATGTAATATTTCATTTCCTTTTTATGTTTCAATCAATTTAAATATGTACCATCGTTAAAATTTACAGTGAAAATTGAGGTTTTTTTTCGTTTCAACTCCTTTTATGAATTAAAACATTTGTTATTTTATTAAGGTACGACTGTTCATACATTAGTATCTTTTCGAGGTTTTTTGTAATGCTGGCGAAATAACTACGACTAAAGTCACATTATTACTATGATTTTTTTTCTGATTTGATCTTTAATTCGCTCCTCAGTTTGTATAATACAGGATGATTCAGAATTCCTATTACACAGTTATAGGTGTTGTAGAGGGGATTGTATTTCAGCACCCTCGTATACTAGGTCATGTATCTCTTTGGTAAAATGAGATGAATAGAATTTCTGTGAACCACTTGCTTTTAACTTTTATTGTTTTCGAGAGCAATGAAACTTAATTTTATTTCTATTCATTGAACAGAACACATTCCTAAATTAATATGGTATTCGATACAATCTACAGAAAAATATCTTAATAGAAAAAAATGCGTATCTATATAGTGATTTTATTAGCTTTATTAATTCATGTTCAAATAAGTTACATGCAGTTCAGATGGAATTAATGCGTCATCATTTGCGCATCAACTAACAAGCATCCACGGAAGTCAGGTTGCATATGCGTTTAGTCAGGCGCAACTGCACGTAGTATGGAGACGCTCTGCAGTCTGCTCCGGGTCGTTAACACGCACACACAACTGAGAACACTAATTTTCCCTCAACCCGAACAGACCGACCACAACACACCACTGCTATCCCCCACCAGTAACGACAATTTGGAAGTTTGCTCCGAACATACAGAATCTAAACGAACCTAAAGAGGGCCAATCTCAACAAGTAATCTAAAATGTTCTCTAATTTATTAAATTAATTGGATTTTAAGAGAAAGTAAATGTTTATTTTACATAAATTGGTATGAAAAAAAATTATGTAACTTGAAAGTAAATATTAATTAGATTACGTTTTAATTTTTAATTTCGGAAATTCCTTAAATCATCTTTTTATTGTTAGTATGAGCGTGATATAAAGCAGGAAGATTGTTAGCTAACGGGGACTGAGGTTGAGCCAAAAATTAAACAAAATTATCTCTGAGGTCATACGAGGTCTGTATAACAACTAATGAGCCCTATTTTTGCTGATGCGACTGTACATCGCAGCGCGCTCGCACTAGGTGGGTTCAGTGCAGGGGGAAATCAACTTCAAAACGCAACTACAATTAGTTCCCAAAGATCCTATATGCGGTTTATTAACGAATATTTCGAGTACGACCCCGAGACGTAACACCTAAGTGCCTAATGGCACACAGACACATCCCCTTGCCCCCAAAAATGGTTCAAAAGAGCAGATCGAAGGTCATAACCATGGTCATTGTCTTTGGGTGCTTTCTACGTGAAAATGCTGAAAAGATTGAAGGATCAACCGAGTGAGGCCAGACACTGCCACCAGTGGGAATCTGAACCATGAAGATGCACCAAGCCACTCCTGGGCAACGACTAATGTCCCAGAACCGAATCGTAACGCCATATTGGAGTTTCTCCTATACTCGAGACAATTCATAATATTGCACTCTGTAAAAATAAAGAAGAACAGCATCTAAAAACCTGAAGTAACTCCATGTAACACGTGTGATAATACATCGGTATTATAAGACTTTAATCCTTAATTTATATAATCAGTTTGGATAATTCTTAATTTCTGACCATATAAAATAATTATTTTATTATAATAAATAGCACCATTTACATCAAACACAATGTACATTATCATAAATACATATATTTATGACTATTAATTATATGTTTTAGATAACTGAAAAATATCACAACTTGAAGAGTTACTTTGCTATTGATAAGTTACACCGTGAAACACTTTACTTGTAAAAAAAACAACAATAAAACTGATAATTAATTATATTATGATCGCTTTACTGAAGCACTTATTAGTCGTCTTAATGTAGTTCATCAAAATGAAACCAACTCTTTCACATTGTGGCTCCAGATCCTCCCCTATATTTTGTGTATATTCTCCAGACTTGCCAATGTGTAGCATTTTGGAGTGAAAAATTCCTTTTCTTCATGTAAACTATCGCAAATTATATTAATTATCAGTGACTTACGTGCTACATTCAGTAGAAAAATTAAATATTTTCATGTTAGAGAATTTATGACATAAACCACGACTGGCCCCGAAGGTGCTCAAGGGGATCGGGGAACCCCGCAATTACTTGACTTCGGCACTGGAAGGAGGAAATGTGGTCAGCATATCGCACCGACCGATTTTACCCATGGATAGGCTCTGGTACTCATTTTACAGCAAGCTTAGTAGGCATTGGAGTCAGTCTGGATGTTGAGGTGTCATGAAAATCCCCACCTCATTGGGAATCGAACCGCGGCCATCCGCCTAGCAACTCAGGGCTCTACCCACTCACACTCGTCACTTGCTTATTTGGTATTGGTATCACTTTCGCCACATACCAAAGTTTTGAAAGTAGGTTTGTCCAAATATACCATATTCTTTGTTGTAAATTCCATTGTCTTAATATTGAATCCTTTGCAATTCCATGCATAGCGTTAACAACTACTTCGAAATTGTAATTTGATGCATAATTTAAATCAGATGAGAACCTGGAGCATTTCCACCAGAAGCTAATAATATTATCTAACTAGTATCAATAGATCCAAAAGGTTTAACTACGTCAATCTGCCACTAGAGAGCGCAATTCTCACCCGGACATTCGTGATAAAAAATGCATATAATTACTTGTTCATTACACGGAAAATCGCCACATGATCTGAATGTCAATTTTCTAATTTTAATATCACATTGTATCAATTCTTTAATTTGTATCAGCACACGAACAATTCTGCAATCATGTATTTGCGCGGGAGAGTATTCCCTCGTATTAATAGGGAAGATCCCGTAGCCTCACGAGCTGAAAAACACTCTCTCTTCGGATGTATTCGAGTGCAGCTGGATCTGTGACTGCGTCCGTTATGAACATTTTGTGTATGTGAAGCATATTGTTGTGCGTGAGGTCAAGCTATATATTTCCAGCAACCATGTGAAGTAGCAGTCTTGAACGATTATGCGACCATCTGGAACTGTCGTGTTTGCTAGAAACTCTACAGTGGCTGCAGTTTTTTGTCTTCCACCATTGTGATCATGTAAAACTTTCAGTACTGTTAGTGGATCCATGCCCATCGCTGCGTCCTGCATGTTCCAAGCCGCCTGGAACGCTACACACCAAATGATCATCTGCAAGTGCTCTACACACGAGTAACTATGAGCTCACGAGCATTTCACTGGCCAGTGGAAATCTCACGGACTGTATGATCTTTCATGATCAGTTCAACCTGTCTTTATTGACGAGTTCAATAAAATGTAATTAAATATTTGTTGTTCATAATCATGCATCGTATTATCTTCTATGTTCCTTAGCTTTATGTTTTAGATATTTTTAATTGTGTTAATTTAATAAATGATGGTATTCCATGTGTTCCTCCATTAAATATCTTTTAATTATTAAAATCTATATACCGTCCTCTCCCATAGCTTCCAGAGTGAATCATATACCTAACATCTTTAATTTGCTTGACTATTTGAATATTGCTTGATTGAAATTGTTCTTCGGCATAGGGTAGTATTTTTGTTTTTGACATGTTTATTTCAGCACCTGCTTCTTCTCCCTATTTATGTATCACTTCTAGAATTTGTTGAAAATCCTCTTCTTTTTCTACCACTACAATTACATAATCCGTGTATGCTTTAACAGATAACATTTTTGGAAGATTTGATGAAGAACTGAATTTCCTGTGTTGAGCTATTATGTTGTAATAGTTGTCGAACTGTAAACAACGCGCAACGTCGTCGTATGGCGTGGAAAATAGCAAATGAACGAGCGAGTGCACAAAATAACGAACAAAATAAACTAAATAACTTTATGCAGTGAAAAGGAAGAACAAAACTTTATATCATGTGTAATGTAAAACGAAACAACTTTTACAGTAAAAAGAAACAAAAAAATCTTCTTTTTATATGTATGAGGTGTAGTTCGAATCTAAATGACTTTACTCAGTAAAGAGACCACAAAAACTACATATATATTGTGTGTATAGTAGGAAAAAAAACAAAAAAACAAAAATAAACATAAATTCAACAAAATAAATACTAAAACTAAGCAAATAATAAATGTAGAATTCAAGAAATATAATGAAAAGCACTAACTTAGTAACAAATAAGTGTAACAGTTAGATTAAACGAAGAGTGAGTTCAAAAACTACTATTAATAAATGATCTATTGTATGATTCTTATTTGTTATATATGTAAATCGGTACAGAGTTGGCTTCTAGTGTTATTAACACTCAACTTCATGTGCATACAACCAACATAACAATTACTGTTTCTACATCAGGGTCCCCTAAATACGTTGATAGCAGAATGAATTTTCCAAATCGACCTCTACAGTGCGTGAGAAAAAAGTATAAATTAAATATTTCAAATCAGGGAAATTTCTGGCTTCTGCCAGTTTGCACAGCTAAAACTAATTTATATATATTACCCCATCCATACAACAATTTTAGGGCATTTACTTCGAACAAATACCAACTTATGAATACCAACAAACAAAGACAAAACTACGATGTTTCGTCATTAAATCAGAAAATGAATTCTTTACAAAACGGTTCCATTGACATAGACAAAATTCTAAATCTTATCGATTTAAAGAACTTCCATGATATTCCGAAAATTGAAATAACCGAATTAGAACGGAATTATCATTTCTGGAAACAATTAAATACAGCAATAGATAATATTAATATAATCAGACTGAGTGTGGGTTCACTATTAGTAGTAGTAATTGAAATTGAATTTGAAATTTATTTCCAGTTTTGCATAAGTTTTACATATATTTTACAACCCTTTTTACAAATGATTTACAAAAAGGTTTACAATAATAAATTTTAATAATAATCTGAAATATATATACTAAGTTGAAACATGTATAAAACAATCATAAAAATAATAATAATAAAAATAATTGTATAACAAGTTTACAAAAGTTTATATAACAAGTTATGCAAATTTTTTAAAACATATTGTTTTCCTAAAATTTGACAAATTTAACAAATCCTAATTCTAACAAATTTTCTTAAAGACAGAGACGTCTCCTGAACTTGTCACATATATTTGCTATTCTTTCTTTGTTATTCTATAACTTCTTCTTATTTATTAAACTTAAGTATTTTTTTTTATAGTTTGAACAATTATTCAACCTGTTTACATGAAAATATTTATATTTTCTATTGTTTTTATTATTATCTACCATCCACTTTCATATTACTAGATTTGATTTTACTGAAACATTTAAGTGCCTTATTCTGTGATATTTGTAAAATTTTTATGTGGGAATTTGATGTTGAGCCCCAGATGGTGATGCCGTATCTTAAAACTTATTCAAAAAGCGCAAAATAGATTATTTTGAGTAATTTCTTTTATTCTACACACCCTCCGTATACAAGTTCTCAGGTTTTTTGCTATATTTAAAGTATGATCTTTCCATAAAAAGTTTTTGTCAATAATTATTCCTAAGTGTTTTAAATTATTTACTTGTTCAATGTTATCTGAACATTTACAATCTTGAAAATTTTTATGTGTACATTTTTTTATTGTGAAAAATTATTTCTGAGTCGATTCTCTTAGTATGTGAAGTTGTAATATGTAATATTTTTGTTTTATTGTGATTAATGGTAAATCCTTCATTATGTGTCCATTTTTTGGAAATTCTCAAACTCATTTTGTAAGATTTGTGTTGCTTTGGTTTGATCTTTGTTGAATTATATAATTATATTGTCATCTGCATATATAAAAAATGTACACCTCATAAAACACTCTTTTACATCATTCACGTATATAATATAAAACAATGGTGCCAGAAAACTATCTTGTGGAATTCCTCTATCTATATTTATTTTGTCACTATAATTATTCTCAATTTTAACTCTGTATGATCTCTCACTTAGATAACTCCCTAGTAATTTTGATGTGATTTCTCTTATTCCTGTCTTTTCTATAGTTGTTAATAATTTTTCATGATTAATCACATCATATGCCTTGGACACATCTATGGATTGCATTAATATATGTTCGCATTTATCCAATCTAGTGTTAATTAAATTAGCAAATTTCTCTAAGAGATTTATAGTTCTTTTATTTTTTTGGTAAGCAAATTGTTCTTCTATTATTAAATTATTCTTTCCTATTTGATTTGTTAATTTTAGCGAAATGTATTTTTCAAAAAATTTTCCTATTGAATTTATAATTGAAATTGGCATATAATTATCATAAACTAAGAAAGAACCTCCTTTATGAATCGGTCTTATAATTGATTCTTTAATTTTTTTGGAAATTCTCCTGTTTTTATACATTTATTGATTATATAAGTAATTAGTTTCATTAGTACCATTCCATTCTCTTTAATATGCTCTATTTTAATTTGGTCCGTGCCTGGCGCCTTTTTGCTATCCATTTTTACAATGATTTTTATAATAATAATAAGTTCTATATACATTTACAAAATGTATAAAAGATCAAAGACGCACTCAGAAACCGAAAGGAAAGAAAGACAAACAGTTATCAACATAAATCCACATCACACTATAAATATGTCAGACGTACCAATGTTTCCACCGTTTTGAAAAAGAAATAGAAAGTAAATGCGTTTTGTAAAAATAAGGCATAATGGATCTATAAAATCATCAGAGACAACGTTCTCTACAATCAGAAGCTATTATGTTGAGCTTGAAGTGAAAGTGTAAAATTATTTTTGTGACATAATAATGATATAGTACTCCCTCCGCAATTGTATGGTTACTCTGATGACGCGGTAACGATATGCTGTTCTTCCGACAATTATTGAGTCGTGCTAGCAACGTAGAGGTAAGGGTTGATAAAAATTGTTTAACTATAAATTGTATTAATGATAATTAATTAACTAAAATAGTGTAAATCTCTTTTGCTTACCAGTAAATTGTAGAAATTGTAATTAATTAACTGAGAAATGTCATTGTTTAACCATAAATGCATCAATCATAATTGTATAACTTCATAACAAAAAAAATTGAATTGTGTAACGCCAGAACAAAAATGTCAATATGTTTGTAATTTAAAGCAAAAAATTTACATGTAGTACAAATTATTATCGAATTATAGATTATTCTGAGTATAGTGTTTAAAAATCATAAGAATTGAAATAACACTAAATTCACGATTTATTGTTTCAATAAACATGCCCTTAGACAAAGCCTAGAGAACCTTTATAAGAAATCCGCCTGTACCCGAAGGAAAACCGGAGCAAAACCCGGGCCAGGATGGGACTACAGAATTAATGTACGCAACCGTGCCAAAGTTGAGTACACATAAAATTAAATTAATATGAGCCATAAGACAACACAATCATGCAAGAAAATAGTTTTTGAAATTGTTATAAATTATTTAAAAAGTACTACAGCAATGGCGTGATAAAGTACAAGACGGTTTTAACTTTTATTAAAATTAATAAATTCTTTTACATAGTAGGAAAGCATATTTCGTAGTGTCTGCGTTTTTTACGATGAAGGATTGTGATATAGTAACAGCAAAATCATAGCACTTCACGTCATCTTCTCTACCATATCCTGAATATTGTTTTCTTCCTTTTTCGAAACTTTCACATTTGTTTGATTTTTCTCAGTAATTTTGATACAGATTCATTTAGTTTCTTCCTTGCTATTATTTTTAATTTTCACATTTTTAGATTTCTTTTCTGAGAACATCTCAGTATTTCTTACTAATCTATTTTCTTCCTTTTGTGCCTGTACACTGTCATCTTCTTTCCCTATTCTGTCAACTAAAAGTTCATAGTCCCCTTCTTTACATGTTTGGTCTTCCGAAAACTTTCTTTTTATTTCTTCATCTGTGTTAATTCTCGATACCATCTCTTGATCTTGATCTTGTTCCTCCTCTCCATATTTTCTTTTTTTCACCTGTCTGCCACCCGTAATCTTCTTAGCCGTATTGACCTCTCTATGTTCCATTACTTTTCGAGATAAGTTCCGGATATTTGCTGTTTCTTCCCTGTTTCGCCTTGCCCAACTATTTCCACCTCTCCCGGTATCTTGGAACTAATTTCTCACAAAACCCTTCATTTGTCTCGTCTACACCTTCTAATTTTTTCGCGCGCACAATGTCCGTCATTGTGATGGGGTCATTGTGATGAGGTTTCTACCACTTCTGTTCTCACAATGGACGCCTGAGCTTGCCTTCCTCCTCCCCCCTCCCCCCCCNTGTACACTCGCGAGCAAAATGATTAGCTGATTTGCAAATAAAGCACAAATTATTTTCTTGTTTCAGAAATATTGTCCATGGATGTCCCTGAACAGAAATATTTATTGCACTCAGGATCGGCGTCCCATTCAAAATTACGTAGGCAAATCGGGTGAAGAATTTCACATGTGCAAGATCATCAGTCAGTCCCAAATTAATTTCCTTAATCGGACTTACTATCTGTCCAAAGCTGCTTAAAATATTAGTCAAGCACTCATTTTCAATAGTCGGACACACATGATACAAAAATTTTATTTGCCTCTGTTCCGTTTCTTTATACTCTCATTTTAATATTTTTCATACTTAAAAATTATTTTCTCATCAGTTTCTCCACATCATCATTTCCGTTTTAATAAACGCACACACTACCTCCGCGTATCCTTGAAGCGTAGGTCACTGCTCCCGCCGTGACGACGTCCGCAACAACCCTCACGCGGTCGTCCACCGTGATATTCTCTTCATATCCCAAGAGAACAGCATGGTTTTTACTTGGCCTCAGGACGGCGTCTAAACGCCTATACACCAGAGGTCCCCCCTGTACGTACATGTTGAATATAATTCTTTACTTTTTCCCCAGAAAATTAAACCTTATTCATGAACTAATACACAAAGTATCATAAAAGTTTCGGAATTCAGTTTAATTTGTCACCTTCACACGCACAAATAGGACCGCCACCTTCCGCCACTCTAAATAGTTTCCACTGATAAACTAACTTCGTAAGCACTCTCCAGGCACGTCTTACCTCTTCGTAGTCTACAAAGCAACTGTCTCCTGCTGAGCCACGTTGACTCATGATATGAACCACATATTACGTAAAATTACAACATTTTTTTAATGAAATCATTTGTCTCGAAATCAAGAAACAGGAAACAAAGAAATTAGTTGGTAACTACTTTTACAATAATTAGAAGTATTAGAAGTGGGTCAAAAATATCGGAATAAAAATAATTTATTGTAGAATGTAAATATTGTTTGTAATATATTATTTAGAGCGGTTCAAAATCAATAAATAAAAGCTTTATTCCTGAAATACGACCTTACAAATCCTTCGTTGTCTTTGCTCTTGCTGTACAAAATCTCCTCGCTGAGTTTCTATGGCCTGCACCCTTAATAAATCATGGCATACATGTTACACTAACACATGTTGTGCTTTGTTGACGAGAGAAAACGCAGTATTTAAACTCACTATCTCAATTCCTTCTCTCGCTAGACATTATTCAAAGCTTTCTTTTGGCCTGATTATGGTTATACATTAAACTTTTGTTTATGCCATTCTCTAATTCTTCATGAACAATTTCTTTTAACTTTTGTATAATTACTTCAGGATAAGAATAATGGTTTCAGGGCAACAACCACGAAACAAATCATTAATCTAATCTAATAGAGAAACCGCGCACATACGAAATTTTCCAGATGTTATTCTATGGATATTTTATTTTAATAAGCAGTTTTATTATATTATTGAAATTTATTTTTTCGATATGTTTTTGTTAATGTAATAATAAATTTACATATTTGGTTACTCACATACTATCTATGATTATAGTGTTTAAAAGTAACATTTTATTAGAAATGTTCCGTCTAATACATTCATTGTTGTTTCATTGCACTGTTATACGACGATTAAGTTTAAATATTTATTTTGGTCATAACAATTCAAACTTTTAAACTCATTTGCATATTTAAAAATCCATCCATGCAGAAGACGAGATTCCCGAAATACTACAAAAAACAATTTTAGTGATTCACTGGAGAGTAAATGTTGTACACGACGCAGCGATACGCACTCCCCTCGTCTATTCTACTGCCGCGCCCTAATGCAGTGAGCTGCGGCACAGCGGTGAGCAGACAGAGGTCGTGGAATGATGGTGGCGCACGACGAGGACACGACACGTCACTTCCGGAGGCGGCGTCGGCGTTGGCGTTGCCAGCCCCGCCCGCGAGTCCAGACACTCAGTCAAGGGAGGGTGCGGTGCGGTGAGGTGGGCATATGTTGCGTGTGCTCGGTACCGATGACTTGCTTTCTACTGCCGCGTCCACCATAACAAGTTTTCGCAATTTATTCAAGTGGGAGTCACTTAGAATTTTCTATGGATCTGTTTAATAATGGCTAACAAAATATCATTGCGACCCATTCAAGACCCAGAAAATATTTATTCCTTTAAAAGTGCAGGGCCCTTTACCTCAACAATGACATCAGGGCTACATATACATCTTGTTTTTTATTTTAAAATATTTCTCTTCGTCATGTTTCAGAAAATGTTCACGACAATGATACTCATATTTTGCAAAAGAGAATAATATTTTATTGATCATTCTAGTTATGGGGGTAGGGTAATAATATCAAGCAACGCCAGTCATGGGGGAGAAAGTGAAAATGGTACATGTAAGAAGTAATCAAATTCTATTTAAGGTTCTTAACCAGAGTTTATGAAAAGTAAACCTCAGTTATTTCATGTTACGTTGATATTTTAGAACAAAAAGATTGTGTGCCAAAAAAGTAGATTGTATGCATTACGTATTTGTCCATAGTTAGGAATTGGAGAAATACTGCAAAATAATGCTAACTAACTACACAGTTACAAGATCTAAAATTCTGAGAAACCATCTATGTGCTATGATAATCTGATCATTTCAACTTTTAAGAATATAGAAGTTTTTTTATTTCATTTTATTTTTTTAAATCTATGAATTGTTTTCGTGCACTTCTATACTTCTGACAGTATATGAAGGTTCACTGAAATGATGGTGAAATTATAGTTAAAAGAAAATGTATTGTTTTTTCTGTAATTTTCTCTCAAATTTTACCAATAGTTTGCTTTTGCTTTCGTATTATTAGCGTTTCATCTCACGCGTTTTCTTAAGTATAAGAAGCAAATTTGCTTATCCTTAGGAACGTATTTGCATACACTACAGATATAGAAGTTTAGTCGTATAATGATTTAAAATACCAATAGTCATTTACATTCTGGACACAAAGGTACATGAATTTAAATATTTTGCTTGTTTCGATGATAAATTTTGTTGAACAAAACTTTGGAATTTACGTTGTAAAGCATGAATCCACGTTGAATTTGTTCCATATGGTGTTTGTGGATTAGGAAACCCGTTTTGGGATTTTTTTAAAAATAATGTATCAACTGGTTTGCCATTTCCTTTCAGTACGTTCTAATAAGTCTACATGAAAGATGCGTTAAAGTAAATACGATCCTCCCAATTCTCATCTTATATCTGAAAATGTAAACGGTTGAATGGTTAGACGGTAGAGCAGACCTTAAGGTCTAAGTCTCGTCAAAATAAAGACACTTTATTATTATTATTATTATCCATTTATATTCACTTCGTTATACACCTGACAATTAACCTTTACTTAGCATCAAAACTGTAACCAATTCTCTTTTTAAGTTATTTTTTCCCAATCCACAGTGTCACGATAAATTCCCTATTATGATGTTTTATTTTTCAATATATTCTAATATAAACTCTACAGCAATCGAATGTTTAGGCGTATACGATCTTTATTTCTATTGCTTATTGCTAGTATGTTCAGATTATTCACTATAACATACATAGCGAAAAATATACTTACAATATGTGAACCAGGGTAAAGCTAGTTCCATTTCTGTTATTGCTAAGTGGTTTCAGTGAGGTAGTTTCTCTCATCAGCCCTCCTACTTCCGTACAATCATGAGAATATCTGCGTACTGTAAAGTGAAGAGTGCCCCTTGTCACTCATACTCTTGCAAGGAAAAGGTAGTGACCCATTGCCATAGACAACATCTTTGCATATGAACTCCATTAGATTCTACATGAGTAGGTCCTGTTCAATTCCATTGCTTGTTAAGATACCACCCCTACAAAATTATTTCGTTTACCAATATAACATCAGATCTATAAAACTCTTGCCTTTCTTCGCGACTAATCATTATGATGAATTATTCAATGTACTGCACATTTTACTTCAAATAATAATATTTTATCTACATTTATAGCCAGCAACACATTTGTATTAAATAAAAATAAAAATTGACCTCACTTCTTAATGAAACCTGAATTGTGTAGGTGATAAGAATAATGATGGTCACGCTTCTTTTCTGGTAATACGCCCTGAACAGGAATCGTATTACAGGATCTACAAAAGACAATAGACAGATACTCCTTCAATTAACGTACAATTAATGTAATTATATAATCTAATTATATAAAGTAGAATATAGTAGTCTAATTATATAAAGTAGAATAATATAAAGGAAAAAATGTATAAATATCTCTCTGACAAGTTCATGAGAACTTAGAGAGGTTTTCAAGAATATTTGTTAGAATTAGAATGTGTTTAATTTATTACATTTTCATGGAAATAATATGTTTTTAAACAATTTTCAAAACTGGTTAAGTAACCTTTTCGAGTAATTATAAACTTGTAAATTTGTTGTAATATTTTTTTATGATTTTAATTTTTTTTTAAAGAGGATTGTTATATACATGTTTGTAAACACATTTGTAAAAGAAAGGGTTGTAATACATTTGTAAAACTAATGCAAACTGGAAATAAATTTCAATTTCAAATTTCAATTTAAAAAAAATTAAAAACTTACGACCTTTTATGGATGAATGATATTTATTTTTTATTTATATTTAATTCTTTTTATACACAGATACTGTTAGTATCTCCTCTTTTCTCGCTTAGGAAACCAGCTAATGAGTGTACTGCTGCGCAGAGTTGAACCTGTACTCCCATATCAGAGTGAAAAATGTGTAACTTCCCATTGCTATCGGTAGCTACGATGATTACCTTTCCCAACTCATGTTATTCCTCTACATCCACCATCCGTAGGACCATATTCCAAAGCGATAAAATCAGCATACTCCCTGAGTCCCATATCAACACTGATCCCAACATATCCGTTGCCATCATCCGTTGCCATTCATGAATCGCAACCCTTCATCAGATTGACAGTATTCTCGTCACTGCTTTGTGAAAGTGTTATTTCAATAGCTGTGATCATGAGACGTCCATTCCATTGCTTTCCATAACCGCCGCCGCCAGTGCTTCTCATCTCTTCCTGCCATCGCCACCTGATTCTGCGTCCCCCCCCCTCACAGCATGATATTAATAGACTCACGTTCAGGAGACGTAAGAGGTCAACGTTGAATACATCCCATGGCCACTATCCGTAGAGAGAGAGAGAGAGAGAGAGAGAGAGAGTGAGTGAGTATGAGAGGCGTTGTGGCACATGCTTTGTAAGAGGTTTTCGTAGAACCCTCTAACTTCTCATATTATTACATCTACATAGAATTTGATAAATTATTTGCTGAAAATCAATTATTTCTTGGTATGAACTTGATTTATTAATGAATTATTTAAAAGTTTTCAAAGTTATCGAGAAAAAGCTTGACTGAACGTAGCGAAATTATTTGCGTCGTTGGAATAATTTTATGACAACTCTTTAGTTAAATATAACTAAAGAGTATATAACAAAGATGTATATAATTATTCTTAGTTGAATTCTTATACTTGAAATGTGTGCTGCATGAAATGAAGTTTTTTTATTCAACTGCAACATTTGCGTTTTTATAACGTTTATTGAATAAAGTAAAACAATTTTTAAAAAATGCTGGGAAAAGCATGTTTGTAATATATTTCATTTCAATTTGTTTGTTTTATTATGTCAATTTCAATTTTATTTTTCAAAGTTGATTAACCACTACCATTAACAAACGCTAAAATGGTCTAAATAAAAATGTTATTGCAATACTTCGTGCAAGTGCACTCCAGACTATTGGTAAAATGTGGACGTGTGCTCACATAACTCGACTGCAACATTTCTTTTTACGAGAGGGTTGGCGGAAAGACGTATTATGCGTCCAGTGGGTTACACGGTGCTGGCCTTCTATCTCGATCCTGAGATGAAAGCTTCTGGGTTGCGTTCGCAATGTAGTAGGGCTGTGTTGCATAGACGTTTGTAGCTCTTTGCCACATCCAGGTACATTAAGATGCAAAGTAGAAAGAGTAATAGCAGTTTTTTTAGTTGAGTATCTTGGTCTATTTTTTTTCATTAACCACTGTACGCGTTGACTGTACCACTGTTCTCTGAAAAATGATTATGCCGTGGCGTAAGAGTTTCTTTACGATCCGTAACTTCAGACCGTTTGGAGTGGAGTATGTCGAGGGAAATGTGAGAAAAGTTGGTGAATCGTAACGGAGGGTCGTAACAAAAATAAAGAAGTATGATTCAATGTGATAGTTTCGTGCTTGGACAAGAATTGCATAAGCGACATGCTTAAGCCTTTAGAGCTTTACGGTTTAACATCTTGTTTAAGACAACAAATTACTGTATTTTAAAATGTTTTCACAATTTCCTAGTCCGTACTCACGTCGGTAAATGTCACCGTATTTGAACGTTAAATGTTATTATTGTACATAAACATCAATCATTTTAGAAAGATGAGCGAGTCCTCTTTATTATTAGCAAGACTTTTTGTATCAGCACTCTAGGCTCAGTGCTTTAACCAATTTGATAACTTGTTGAATGCTTTTATTCGAACGTGTACATTAACAGCTTTTTTGCAATCCAGAGCGATCAAAAAGCTTCTCTTTCGTTCTCATTTAGCATAAAAGGTTTAAAGATCCAGTTATGGAAAGTTACAAAATTATTGACGTCAATGTAGCGGCCAGATGGCGTTTACTAGTTTGTGACAACATATTCTACTAAAAATGTGTGCTAACTTCTTATATATGTTTAGTGAAAACGATTATTTGAGTTGGTGAATTTGCAATAAACTATTATCCTTATTATGAACGAAATGGGGAATTGAGATCACAACAAGGCAATGCCAACGAATAAATTGCCTAATGTAATGTATAATGAAAGATGAATGTTTTCTATGTTTAAAATCTCTTTGAATTTTTGATTTGTGATTCGGAAAACATTTTTTCAATTCTGAAGAATGTGTTAATTATTGCTCGTGAAGCAAGTACATCATTAATATGTACATGTAAATACACAAATTCGTAACTCCATTGTAGAATACTTCAAACATTAACTAACAAACATTCTTTCTCCGTATTATTTTATGTAAATATGTTCATATAATAACACTATTTTTTTTACTGTTGAAAGATCAATTATTGTTAAAATTCTTAATAAAAAATTGCCTGCCAATTAAGTTATCTCATGATTAAAGTAGTATTTTGTTTATATACATTAGCAAACAAATTAGTTACATGAGTACTAAAAAGGAAGTAATTAAATAATTGCATTAATTAAACGGGTTTGGAACTGTTGACATTGTTTCGAGTGTTTGAATGTTTTCAGAATGGTTTATTTCAGATTAATAATGATGGAATTACTTGGTGATTTGATGCATATTGAGGGAAAGTTATTTCAATTTTTATTTCATATATCACATTCATAATATTCCATATAAAAAGTAAATTCACAGATTATTATTTTTCCAAATATGCCCTTGTAAAAAGACGCGCTGTTAGAGTGGCAGAACGTGTAAGAAATCACAAGAAAAATTGTTGCAACGTTGTGGGGACTGTGTGTAAACAACTCATAAGCATTCCAACTTCTTTTGTGCGGTGTGCTTAAGGTACGAATACACAGGGAAGGTTTCTGACATTGTTCTCTGTCAGCGTTGTCAATAGACTGTACACACATGTCAGTGAGTATTGCCATGTAGTTGTTAGAAAACTGACTTACTAGGTCATCGCATTTTCTCGTACCCAAGACCATAGATTTATGTATCCGTAGATGGTTGTTCAATTGCAATTTCAGAAAAACGTTTACATTTGTTTGTGACATTTAAAAATGAAGCATTACTAAGATATTCATTATTTTTCAAGTAAACTCATGTTATTCCATTTTATATCAAGTATACCTTTATAGCCGTGTGCAGTATTTGGTCGCGCACCTGCCCCGGTCAATGGCTTATTGTCGTGACAGATATTGGCATAGGGCAAATAAGTACGAAAAAATACGTGGTGAATTTGAGCGTTTCGAATCACCGAAATATGAAAAATGTCGATTTTGACCTTCCTTTAAATGGTTGGAATGGTTTTTTGAACTTCAATCATCAATATTGAATTAACCATTTTTAATATAAAAACTGATATACTTGTAATCAGGGACTTTGAAAACATTTACCATTCATAATATTAGCGGTAACGTTAAAGTCTTTAAGGGATATTTTAGGTTTTAACTCTTATACTGTAATCTTCGCAAAAATCCTGGAACGTCCCAAAATTAATTTACTTTCATCTTTAATTTAGAATGAGTTTTCATTTAATGCCTCAATTTGAGAATTAAAAAAAAATGGTTTAGTGAAAAATAGATTTTCTTAAAAATTTTCTTAGTGAAATGAATGGGGGAAATTTTTCTCTTAGGGATAGCAATTCTTAGTAAAATATATTATGGTTTAAAAACCTTATGAAATGTAAAAAAGTGACTTTGGTTTGGTTACAATATATTTTTGGTAATTTTCGAGAAAACAGCAAAAATGTGTTTTTCAAAGTAAACTGTAGCGGTGGTTTTTACACATTTAAAGCAATCAACCCAGAAGAAAGAAGATGTGTCAAATATTTTTTCAACTGTGCAAAATATCAAAAAGTGAAAAATATCTGAGATAAACCAGAGGAAGTTGATGTTACTAAAGTTAACTCTCTTTCAAATCGAATGACGTAGTCGTTAAATGCTAAATACTGTACAGGTAGTTGGGTCGAGCATCAGTCCAGAAGTGGGTGAGAAATTTCAGGTGGCATGTTTGTAACTTTTGCATTTCGGGCAGTACATTTCTGGTTCATTGGCTTGTTAACCTATAATTTCTTTTCCAAGTTTTGCAAATAACACCAGTTGCTGAATTTATGACGGGAATATCTGCGAATTCATTTCGTTATCAAGTTTTGTTTTTTTGTCTTAAGAGTCTAATATTTTTGAATTTTTGTTTGTTCGTCTTTTTTTACATAGGTTGAGAAAGGAACAGCAACATCAGTTGCAAGAGTTTTTTGTGGGGCTTTATGGCACGGTTTTTATTTCGGGTATTGTTTAAATTATGCTTGATTTTCCGTTATGCCACTAAAAATTCATTCGTGCGACAAGAGATTCACTGATTAGATTTTGAAATAATTGTTGGTCTACGAGTAGGAACGTGAGAGCAAGAAGGTAGGAGAAGATGGAAGCCGCCAAAATCAGTAAATCTTTGCACTTTTTGTACAGCATTCGCAAATTGGATTTCCTGATCCTAGTGAGAATTTTATTACACAGCAATTGCCATGACGTTGCATTACCCAATGTTCATCTATTTAAACATGGGGACAGTTATTTCACACCCATCTAACGATGTAGGAAGTGGGAATCTCAAACCACACTGAGGAACCGAATATTCATTCATCGAGGTTAAAGCATTTCCACAATACACCAACATTTCACGAGAAAGAATGGGAACTCCTGATGAACTTGATAACAAATCGTCCTTTCCGACGATACGACAAGTTCTGTGACCAGGTCATCTACCAATGTAAAAGAGAAAAACTTCACGAGTTTAATTTAAAGAAAGATAAATGTAACGGAAGTTAATATAACTGTCAATGGTTTTAAAAATTAACGTATACGTTAAAAGAATTGTTCAGTTTGTTAATTAATAATTAACGCTGTTCTTCCAATATATATTTGAAAAAGAAATATGTCTCTAATAAATTATTTCTAAATATTATATGACTGTTCGTGGTATCAAACGCTTTCAAAATATTTTGGACGAATTATGTAGTAAATTAAAGTTTTTCCAATTAAGTGATATATTTGGTTCCACTTAATATTCACTGGTAGTAAGATCATCTCGAACCTCCTCCTACACCTGCTAGTAAAAGCAATGCAACGCATCCCACATCATTGCTTTGTAACAATCCTAAAAAGGCAGACGGCAGTCGGTGCTCCGACTCGCTAATGAAATTTTGTAAATAATGTCGTAATAGTATTACCCCTGTTCTCTCCAGAGCAAAGCGCTCTCTGAGACGGATTCCTACCTCGGTTCTAATTTTGTTTCGAGGTGAGCTGTGGAAAAGAAGATATATCTCCTTCCTCACGCTTTGTCGTCAACCACGACTCGCATCCGTATGTTTCCAGACTCAATACATCGTCCTAACAAGGCCCGAGAGAAAAATTAAACCTGCCTCACTTTCCGACAAATTGTAACTTCAGACATTTATTTGAAATGCTGTTTTGTATCTTGTTACAAGTTGTCAGAAATTACCAGTATACGAGAACGAAAAGTTATCTTATTAAACAACTGCACTCACGTTATAGCTTTTTGCTGAATTGTTAACCAACTAGTTAAATAATGAATAATATACACTGTATTTATATAAAATAAGATTTTACCTAATTTCTGGGGTTGGTATTTTGTAAAGTTCTTCATAATTAGCATATAAGAAACAATTTTGTTCCAAAAGTTTGAATTATTCTTTCTCACAATTTCTTGTTTTTCGGGGCTTTCTCTTACAGCATTGTGATTAAATGACGGATGAGGTGTTGTCTACTAGTACAATTTTTTTCTCAAAACGAATACTAGTATCACCTCACCGATATCCAACTATCTTACAGCATTATTGGTTTACGCGGACTATAGAATTTACGACAATGTAATATCGATATATTATATGAATTTTGGTTTTGATATATTCTTCAGAATAATAATAGTTTTATGGTAAAAAATATTTTGCAATATTTATAAATTATACTTTGTGGAATAGATTGTAAATTTACAATTAAAGAAAATACATTGATACAAATAAATAAAAATTCTTGGTCCTATGATTGACGGTCAATTTCATTGCTGTAAAAATTCAGTCATAATAGAAACAACTTAGCAATCATGAAGAATTTATTCACCAATTAACATCCATAATAAAGATAAATAAATAAATTACAACTAACTAGCTTTTGCAGGCGATTTAGGTAGTGACGACGAAATTTGAAATTGAATTTTGAAGAATTTACTGTTTTCTGTTTAAATCGGATAGAGGCTCCTAGGGACCAGATGAAATCTAATTTACTTGTTTTTACATCTATGGATTGGGAATGCTTGGGGAGAGTTTCCAAAATCATAACTTTAAAACATTAATATAACATTATGTTAAAATTTGTAGACATTTATTCACAACCAATTTGATAAGTTAATTTAATTTTTTAATATGATGAAATATATGTTAAAATATGTTAAGAAACAAAAATTATGTATTTGGTTTTTACTCTTAGTATTATTATACTAGGGGACAGAGCAACGCTCGCATTTAGCGAATATAAGAATATTTTCAAGTACATTTTTAATGAATAAATTCTTTCTTTCTTTTTTTTACCGATTATTTTTCCGATGAATTATTATTTCTTATAATACCGATACAGTTGGCTATCCAGAGTGTTCCGGAACTTCGCCTGTGCTGTTGAAAAATGTGTAATTTTTTATTTCATAGTCATCAGTAGCGAGTGTTGTGCGCTGCTTCAGCGTAAAACATTCCACAGAACATGTTATGACCTGCAGGTGAGCGCCCAGTGGATGTATCACAAACAGAAGAGTCCTAGACACGAAAATGCATCGTTGCAACTCAGTACTTTATGAAGAAAATGTTTTTGATTAAGCGCGAAACTGACGAACCCACCATTTCCGGAGGTCAGTTCAGGGACTTTCTCGTGGAAAAGACCGTAAAGACACTCTCCTGAACATTACACGACCCTATGGACCGACTCGCAAATCTAAACATTGAGACTTTCGAAGGTCGAGTTGGTGGCTCTTTTCTCCAAGCACCGGCCGAACGCTTCGCAATAGATGGTTCCCGTACATCCACGAAAGTAAAAATTGTCTGAAGACTTCACCGACCACCTCCCCCTGCCCCGAAAGCTGCTTTTTGCTGCTATGGTGGTTGACGCAAATATTGGCCTGCTAAGGACGAGTGAAGGGGGACAGGGTCGGTGCAACGTTGTCAAAACCTCAAGTGCCGAAGAGAATGGTTTTTACAAGAATAATTTTACACAACGAATTTTCACTTAAAGCATTTGATTCCTGATATTAAAAACCTCTATAAATCAAGCCTTGGCAAAATCCCGCCATAAGTTTACGAGACNTGGATAAAATTGTATCATTTTTTCGATTATGGAAGCAGTGGCATCAGTATACAAGTCCGAACCTCCGGGCAAAATATAACTCTGAGCCCCTTAGCGGCCATACTTTCAGTATTTTAATGTATTTAAATTATATATATATATATATATATATATATATATATATATAATTTAAATACATTAAAATACTGAAAGTATGGCCGCTAAGGGGCTCAGAGTTATATTTTGCCCGGAGGTTCGGACTTGTATACTGATGCCACTGCTTCCATAATCGAAAAAATGATACAATTTTATCCAGAACGTAGGGTTTTATAGTTATAGAGATATATTTATTTATATTTATTTCATAGTGGTACTTATACATTGTTGAAAGAATAACACATTTGACTATATGGCTTGAACGTTTGCGATAAGAGTCAACGTTCCTTCCGCAAACATCTCAAGCGAGTTGAAACGTGGAGCTCAGCAAATTTCTAGCAACTGGGTTTCAATGTGTATGTTGTGGTCTAAAATGTATAACAAAGTTTACATCGCACACTTAACGTAACGTTGCTTCCTTGAAGGTAAATGGAGCTTTCACCGCTGTATAATGGATCGTTACCAATCGATGTACTTACCGTCTCAAGGTTCTACATTACGTGACTTCTATTATTAGCGTACATACAAGATATACCCTTCTCGTACGCAACATTTTGCAGACATGAAAGAAAGCTAATTGCATGCTTCATAATATGTCATTTAACTTAAAGGAATTCAAGTAGAAAAGAGTTGTTAAGAGGACAATTTTCTTTAAATTTTTTTACAGTTTTTTATTATTTGATGGTTCATATCATTCTAAGTCAATTTTTTAAATAATTTGATATGTATTCCGAACCACTCAGAGATACAATGTACAAAATATTCAAAAATTAAGGCATGGGGTTCCGTAGGAAAATGAGAAAAATGAGGTTATTTTTTAAGATTATTGGTTATTTGTCTGTTATTTTAAAAATTATGGATCTCGTTATGGAAAATAAAAGTGTTCGTTCACTTGGCAGTACATTGTATGTAGAAATTGTGTACATACAAAATATCTTGCAACGTAATGTAAGATGAATATGTAACTAACGGAAGTTCTTAATACAAAAGTTCAAATGAGTGGAAAATATTCTCCGACATCTCTTTGAACACAATGGGGATAATAATCATCATGAACCTTTTGCGTCGTTATCACGCATCATCATCTTACATTATTACGTTCATAATGAAGTGGTATAATGATTTCATTTCATACCACTTCATTATAAGTGTACGTTTGTGTATGTCCACGCAAGTGTTTGCCTATCTGTTTGTAAGCGAAAATGTGTTGGTATGTGAATATTCACACATATGGCCTCATGTAAATGATTAATTCTTTAAATGTAATTTCCTTCTCGTTGTTACCTTCTGTACTAATTTTCTAACCATTTTATACTATGTATGTACGCGTTTTAAAGATATTTGGGTACTGGATTTGTTATTTTACTCCTTATGTACACTTTTATTGTGTGTTTTTATTATTACTACTATTATCTCTGTACTACGTCTTGAACATGCTTCGCTACGATTCATAAAATGATATGTACTGCGCTACGATTGGTCAGTGTGAAGGGTCCCATTCAATCACCATTGATAGTGACGTTTAGCATGGAGACGTTCCTTGTTCCAAAATACGTTAGTGGAAGTAGTCTACAGTTTGAAAGATACATTCGCGGGAAGAAGTAAAAAGAGATCTAGTTCACCTTGCACCGTAATAGAACAAGATTAACATTTTAAGAAAGACAACATTCTTATTATGTAAAAGGACCTATCCCAATAATTATCTTTTCACCAATACGTCAGTTTTGACTAATGATGAAGTATCATGGCGTAGAAAAGTTTATCCACGAAATGTTGCCTTTTAGAAATAATAGTCTGTGATGAGATTATATTGAATTTTTACGTTCAAAACCTTTATAAATAATATGGAGAAAAAATAGCCTTTTTTCCTTATACGTTTCAATCATTTCATTTGTCTCATACGTTGAAATGAAAACCTGAAGGAAGATGCAACACAAGGATTTAAATAATATTTTCCATTAACTTTTCATACATTTTGCAAAGATCAATAATAGGAGTTCTAACGAATAACAAAAATTCAAATAAAGGACTATTATGTTAATTCTTTATACAATATCAAGGGCATCAATTGCTCAAACGCACAAAATGAGCCTGTTGCCCCACATATTTCCGAATTAAAAATTATTTTACTTGACGCACAATAGACAAAGCACTGAAACATATATATA